>PVJD01001836.1:0-236423 GCA_004026545.1 Mormoops blainvillei
TTATCATTCACTTGAATTACTGCATTATAAAAATACTATATGTAAAAACTTAACCTAATGAAAATATGACCTGTTTATATATGTTTAATAAAGAAGAAATATTAAATATAATATGTGGATGATTTATCTATTTTAATTACTATCTTTTAAAGATTGCTTGATAATCATTCTTTGAAATGATAATATAAAATAATAATGAAATATAAAATCTAAACAATTGCTTTGAAGATTATCTAAGTACAGAAAGTGTTAAAAGATATTGAGATTCCCAAATATAGTTGTAGAGTTTTTAAATAAACTCATTTTAAGAAAAGTGAAATAACCTTCCAACAGTAAACTAGCTAATTTCATGACAATAACCATATTTAAAACCTAATTATCTGAAATCATAATTTAAGACTGATCCCTTTTCCTCTTCACTTCATTGATTAAGCTGTAGAAGGAGAGGGAAGGCCTCGAGATATGAGAAGAATAAAGGAAAGTGAACAGTCTCATATAAGCAATAGCATTCAGTGTATGTGAAATAATAGTACATTGAACGGCCATTTGTTATGTGAAGAGTGGCATATTCCAGTGCACGTAATTATTGCTAATTCAGGCCTATTAGTCTCCACCTAATCTTATGTAAATAATATAATATTAAAGGCAGTAATGGTTACAGCTAGGTAGTAGTAGCCATGCAATCTTAGTGAGAATGTTCACAGTAAAACAGGGTCAGGACATAATTTATGAGAGCAGTAGAATTTGATAAAGAGATAGAATAAATTTGGCATTGAATGCATCAATCATCTGTCTATTTATCATTTATTGATCTATCTATCTATCTATCCATCTATATTTACCTGGAATTTCAAATTCAATTCTAAGTTGTTCCATTGATATCTAAAGTGATGGGGAGAAATGAAGTAGTGGCATATGAATGGAAAAAATGTTATCTTTAAAGGCATAGAGAGAGGTTAGGAATGTTATTCTAATAAAAGGGAACATTAAGAATGGGGAATAAGTAATCATTAATATATCTTCACATGTGCTGTTATATGTCATAATCTTCTCTAGAAAGTTTTAATTATACTGTATGTGTTATTCGTTGTATTTATCTCATGTCAATTAGAACTGTTTGCTTATGCCATCAAAGATTGATCCAGTTAGTGATTCCCAAACTTGAGCTTGCATCAGAATCACATGGAGGCCTTAATAAGACGCAGATTTTTGCTTACTCACTCACCCCTTAGTTTCTACGTTCCTGGGGTGGGGCTCAAAAATTTCTGTCAGTTTCCCAGTTGACTCTGATGCTGCTGCTTTGGAACCACATTTTGACACCCATGGATCTCGGGTACGTTTTAAAATCAATCTGTAATGTTGACCTTTCAGTTAAACTCTTAGTGATAATGAGATAATAAATATAAATTATCTTACATTAACACATGTATTCTTTCTTTCCTTGCATGCACAGAAACAAGACATTCTTAACCAAGTAAGACATTTTCTTTTCTATTCATGTTTATCTTTCTTTCCTCTGATGTGAACTATGACTTTTTCTTCTATATCACTGAGCTCTACTTCTGTACCAATAGTATTTAAATAATATGCAAGATTACCTATAATACTTATAAACTTATAATTTACTGATGTTTGTTCAAATCAAAGTTTCAAATGGAGAAACTGATACATCAGTCATGGGATTTAAAAGTGTCCAGAGTGTGGGCTTTAATTTTGTAGATGTTTGAGTTTAATTTTCTAATTTTGTTGAATATAACCAGGCACTGATATAGTTATTTAATGAAAGCCTTCATTAATTTGTTAATGAGAGGTTTAAAAGTTTCATTGAAATACAATTGATCAGGACTTTTAAAATTTGATCACTAGTGCTGTTAGAATCTGTGAAGAAAATTTAACTAAAAAGCTATTAAATTTTACTCTTCTGGGAAAGAGAGTAACCTAGCTTTGCTCTACTACTCTCTTCTAGTAAAATCAATTTTGTAAAGCAAGTTTTATGTCCATAGTTCAGTTGGGTATAGAGAATTACGATACATTTTTTTGGATTCTCTAAATGGGTTTTTCTATCACACTAGGAATGTATCTTACTAACATACATGCATTGTCTAAAATCATAATATTGTCTCCTTAGACAATATTGAATATGTATTAGCAGGTTCTTATTCACAAGGTTCCCCATAGTTTTAATGACAACATAATTATAATTTCATTCCAAACATGTTATAGTCCAATTGATTACATCAAAATGATTGATGGACTTCGAGGTCTTACCTATTACATTCCCCCAGAATAAAGCAAAACTGAAATGGCAAGTCATTGACTATAATGACATTTACTAACCTCTTTCAGATCATGACCTTTCCTGATCTCATTTCTGAACTTTGTGGAAACCTACTAGCTCCCCCAAAGAAGGTCTACATGAGCTTTATGGTATTGGAAGGCAACTCCTCAGAGTAAATAGTTGCTTTTATGAAACCAGACTATTAAAGTGCACTCGTTGAGCACCTTAACCAACAAACACACCTTTCTGCACAACTTGAACCTCCGCTAGAGACTGAATGAAAACTGATGTCAAAGTTAGTTCGGTCTCCCTTTTGGGGTCAGCCAAATGAATTTCTTCCTTATTTTTCTCCTTGTTCAGCCTTTGTTGCATAAATAGTGACTCAGTAGGCAGGCAATTCCAGTTACAGAACAAAAAGAACATAAGAAGATGAGGGGAGCCAAAGGAAAATAGAGAATTTGTTGCTCTGTATGTTTTCTTGGCCTATCAGTAGCCGGTGAGTGTGGGATTTCCTCTTTACATTTTCTGTCAGTAGGTGATCCTTGGCTCAAAGCTCAGTTACATTTTCATAGCTCCCTGGGCTTCCCTTATCTTTGTATTTGGTGTTCTGTACTGTAATTTTGTTCATGTATATAGTCTTTACATTCAGACAACTCAGTTGCTTCAATCCCTTAATAAGTAACCTGGGAATTCAGAACCTACATGTTGTACTGCTGCTCCCTACTGTAATATCTTAAATGTCTTTAACAAGGATACTGACACTGTTATAATTATTAGCAATAATATAAACACCCTTTTATTGTAAGCTATAATTGTCCTTCCAGAACCAAAACAACCTTTCCCATTAAAGAAAGCATCTGGAATGTATAATAGAAAACGTGGTCTTAGGAATGCAACTGAACTGACTTCAAATTCCACATCTGCCACATATTAGCAGGTCTTGGACAAGTTATTTAGTCTTTCTTAGCCTCAGTTTGCTTACTTATAAAAAGAAGAGAGTGTCTGCCTTATTGATTTGTTAAAGGGGTTAAAATCTATATAAAATAATTAACCTCATATCTGGCATACAGATAGTCCATTGATATTTAGAGGCAGCGGCTCTCGGTCACACTTTAGCAATCAACTTGATTTCATACAAAAGTTCTGGAGTATGTTTGTAAGGTGAAAGTGAGAATATCTAAGATACCCCCAAACAACCCTGTAATCTTGATTTTTACAGTCTCGTCCTTCTCAACTATAAAGTGAATATAACTCTGATGGCTTAATTTCCTTCTACGATGAGGTTTGATTGGAATACTTGACATGTGATTTTATTCCCTGCCAAGCCTGACCACTATCCAGAGGGCTGTCCTGGTAGTAGAGTTATTGTGTCTGTTGTATTTGCTCCACCTACCACAACTGCGTAAATGTCAGCACAATCAGTTAGCAAGGAATGAAGGTGATATGTTTTCCAGTGCTTCTGTTTCTCTTTCCTATTGCTTTCAGAACAATCTCAACCATCTTCCTCTTATCAAACCCACAACCAGAAAATAGTTTTGAAAACACAACCAACAACTTGAGTAATCAAATGCCTACTACAGTTCTTTATTAACCTGACATTGACTGTGTACTAATTATTGTTGAAATATATAGCAACTTTCATTTCAATATTCAGTTTTTGTAGCTTTGAATGAAATCATGTCCAACAATTTGAGAAGATATTTATAGAAATGCATCAAATTAATAAGTTGTATCATTAAACATATTAATTTGAATAGCTTCTTATAGGTTTCTAATATTTGCACAGATGAGCAAATCTCAACATTTACAAAAAATACACTCTTTTATCTGTAGAAACATAAAGAATTTGAGAATGGATCACCTGTTACATTTTATGCTAAATCAAAAGCTTAAATTAATAATTTGACTGCCTCACATGGCTAGGTAATCTTGATAATAATTGATCTGTTTCACCCCTAAACTTCTATACTAAATATATAGAAATTTAAAAATAAGTATTTAAGATAATACTAATTGCTTCCAATTGTTTTCTCTACAAATGAGTTTTGAAAGCAAGCTTAAATAATTTGGAAAATAAGTTAACCCCATAGTTTTAGTAATAACAACCAACTTTGAAATGTGGAATTTAAACACTCTATGTATACTGTTCCTTTATAACATGTATTAAATGATTTATATAGGAGTTAAAATCCAGGTTAGATAAAAAAGTGATGCTGGGATCTTCAGGTGATCTTTTCGCATTTTTTGAAGGACAAGCACAACAGACACTTAGGTGTTTGCTACATCTAGAGCTTACTTTTAGGCTTTGTCTATTCTTTTTCTTTGTTTATTTTCATGATAAGAAATAGCTTTTTTGAGTAGAGCAATAAAAGATACGAGAGGAAAATAAATCTAGAGATTTGGATAGAAAAATCTTAGACCATCTAAGGGTTTTAAGCTTTTTTAATGGATAAAGAAAACCATAAGTAATATTTTAAGATCAACAGATTAAATATTCCATTTAGAAAAATACATGCCAAAACGATGTGAACAGTAGACAAGTAGAAGAGCAGACCCAGTATGAGTTATTAAAGCAGTACGCTTCAGTGATGAGGACTGGGACGGCGGTGAGGGTTAGTAATGGAGGTTGGGGCAGATTTAGAATGCGTTTCTGATTCCGTTTAAAAGTAATAAATTATGCTTGGAATGTCAAAGGGCATGATAAGAATGATAGTCAACTCAGATTTTTGAAGATCGGGTAAATAAGTAAATGATAATACCATCACTTGTACTTATTTATTTATTATTTTCTAAAGGTTAATTTATATATGTGTGTCTATATATTTTTTTCATTTATTTTCCAATCACAGTTGATCGACTATATTATATCTCAGGTGTACAACATAGTGATTAGATATTTATATAGCTTATAAAGTGATCATTAATTTTATTTTTATACTTTATTATATATTATTTTTTCCTGAAATGACAAGATTATTGATAGGCTAGTCAATGCACTGATAGTGATAAACCAGAGGCAAATTTTGTTGTACTGTGTGTGAATATTAGAAAACCTGTCCCTAAAATTGTATTTTGTTTACCTATAATATAGTAAACTTTGAAGTTAGAAATATTGATAGCCTAAGAGTTTTTAGAACTTGCCAATTTATTTAACTTTCTGAGCCTCACTCACATAGGAGTGAAAATAGCATCTACTTATTGGGTTATTGTGAGGATTAGGCATAGCGTATTCCTAACAAAGATAGTGTAGTTGCTAGAACACAGTCACCTTTGGCGTTTTCATTATATGCAACAGATATTTTAATCAAATGTCTAGTATCACCTTTTCAGTTAAGGATAATAGAATGTATCAAGGACTATAAAGATTGTAAGGAGAGATTGGGAGCTTTAAGGAGGGGTTTGGCATAAAACAACCACCTATGAAAGATAAACATACAGAAAGTGAGAAAAGCATTTTGAACAGAGAGAAGTGATGGGATTGCACTCTAAATGCATTTATTGCATGTATACTATACTCTAGATAATGTGTTTGGTCCTATGGGAGAAACATAAATGGTCAAGTCGATCTTTGCTCTCAGAGAGTGTCAAACTAATAAATCTGTTTTACAGATTGTTGACAGAATACTTCAGCTCAGGGAATTCTTATGCCTTGAAAATAATTAGTGGATTCCTGGACCTGGCTGTAAAATCTTAGCCCCTTGCTCTTACATGTTGGCTGAGTATTTCCCAGTCTTCTATACATTTTCAACTTGATGTTTCTCATATTACTAACCCTGGGAGCTTTGGGCCTTGATAGATTAAAAAGAATAGAATTTGTAGGATAGCATATATCCAAGACCCTTTCAAAGTTTTGGTTATTTTATTATTAGTTTTGTTTATATTCTTTTAGTCTGCTTCAGTATTAAATATAAAACCGTATACTATTACACTTTAAAATAATCTCATTTGAGATTTATTAAGTAAAAGAATATATTCCTGCAAAGTTGTTTTTTTGTATTTATTCTATCATACAACTTCTTATCATCCCACCTAAATCAATCTTTTTCTTGCTAGATTGCCTAAAAAGAGGTATTTGAATGAAATTTTATTTTTGCTATTTCAGAGTCCATACCTCAAATATATAATGAGGCTCTACAATGTAAAAGACATTATATTGAACACTGTGATGCAAAGTCATGTTGGATCTTGTAGTCTAGCAGAAAAGAAGATAAACTTGTAAATTTGCCTGCACGCATATCTGCATTAAGAGAACTCCCTTTCGAACTTTTCTTTAAAGGTGAACATACAAGTAAGCAATAATTAAAAACTAACATTATTATGTATACATAGTTGTTCAAGAAATTCTTACTGGGTATTATTTTTTTGAGGAGAAAATTACTTTAAATTACTTTAGAGTATATGCAAGTGCTTCAGTGACAGCTCTCACTGGTCCTAGTGATGCCACTGAACGTAGTTAAGACAGTGGCATCACTAGATTAAAGTGGATTCCAACTGAAGTGCAAAACCTAGCTGGATATAGACCCTTGATTACGAGCTATTTCAATAATCATGGTAAAAACACTCTGCTTAAAAGTATTCTAATCCATTATTTGCATTTTGTAATTATACACTAAACTAACTTGGACTGGCATTGTTTGTTATTCTTGCTACTTGCCATCTTTTACTAAAAAATATACTTCTTTCTACTGAGTCTACTAATAATTGTTAGTCCTAGATAAAGCTACAATTCATTGATTATGTGCTTCTGAGGTGGTAAAAATATTTTCATTTGCCAGAATTAATTTTAAAATTTCCAGGTGTCCATGCTTTTCACTTTTCCTCTGAAAAGGAAGTCTCTCCATGGCAGTGGAGACTATCAAGCAACTCTCTGATATTTCAACTTATGAATAATCAATTGTAGTACAAGAGAAGCATAAGAAATGAGACATTTAAAGTGCATCTTTTTCTGAAAGTATTTTAATATCAAAAATGTGCATTTGAAATCTCAGGAAGTTTGCTATGCTACATATTAATTTATATAATTTGGCTCAATGGCCTTTACATTTTATATTTAACATAATTAGTTAATTTTATACATTTTATAGCAACACTGAAGTGGGAATGGTGAAAGAAAGCTACTGGCTGAGTTAAGTTGCCGCCTGCCTCATTTGCTTAGAGATCTTTTGCCCAGTAACGAACATAGTGTGGTACACATAGGAGGCCCTCAATCAACACTTGTTGAGAAATGAGTTCAAGTCATTTCTTCATGCCTGTTTTTTGGTAGTCACTTAATCTATGATTGTTAAATATTCATTTTTGTCTTTTAAAGATCATTTATTAATTAATAGGACCACAGGACTATAATACCATTCCTGACATCGGACCAAAGATAGTCCATACTCAGTTTTCACATTTTCGAACATACTTGTATTCACAGCTAATTAGTCAGTATGTCAGAGCTCGTGATTTCCTGCTACAGATGCTCCAATACCTGTTTCTCTCACTCTGCCTTAAGTAAGGTTGAGGGTCTGATATCTTTCATGATCTGCCCCAGGCCACACGTCACCAAAGATCATATCTTTAACCTTCCCTCCTCCTACTCCAGCCCTCCCTTGCTCCTCCTTCAGCCTTCTGCTCTTTCTTGCTGGTTCCTGTGGAAATTCCTCCAAGCAGGAGCACCTTTGCACCTCAGGGCATTTTTACTACCTACTTTGTCTATCTGGAATGTTCTTTCTCTAAATATGTGCAGGGCTCTGTCCCATATAGCCTTTAAATCTTTATTCAAAGAAAAAAAAAATTCTCATTTCCTGATCATCAGATTTAAAAAGGCAAGCACCTCCCTCTTAAATATATAAACCTTTGTCTTCTTTTTTTTGTTCCCTACAAAACTTAGTACCATCAGACATTGTACATTTTGCCAATTTATTTTGTTATTTTTCTCGTTCCATTCATTAGAAGATAAGCCCTCGATGGAAGGATTTTTACATATCCCAGTAACAGCTTGTCCCAATTCCTAGAGCAGAACCCAGTACAAAGAGGATGCACAGAGAACATTTGCTGAATATGAGAAACTCTTCATCCTGAAACTGCCAAGATAAAGTAACGATAGAATGATGGCATTTATTTTCATTCACTTTGAATCTACTTGGATGAGCACTAGTGTTATTTCTTTAGTATTAACAGAGATTTAAAAACAAAGGATCCAGATGGTCAGATATATAATAATAATGAAAGGCATATAGAAATGTGTTTTAAATTTGTGCCAAATTGGCAGCAACATCTGAGCAGCTTCATCAGTCTGTATTCTTTACAGATTCTACATATCATCTCCCTAAATAGTCCATGGATGCTCCTTAGGGGGAAAAAATAAAGAAGCTGTTCAAAATTTTAAGCGTTGTTTGCTATCTGTGCCTCTGAGCTTCCAGCCAATTCAATTAAGTATGCCCCAACGTTTTTCATTAGTGTTCCCATTGTAAACATTTAAATGATCTCATTCATTTAAAGGTCACAATCTTCAATAACAAATTCTAACACTGCTACATGATAGCAGTAAATACATGAAACCTAAATTTGGAAATATTCTGATAAATCATGAATGAGATTTTAAAAATCTATAGAATGAGGACAGTATCAATCCACATACAGAAATGTTTGACATTTTGGACAACATAGAATTTTAGGAGAGATTTCAAATTCTGTTTACTAAGCTAAGAAAAAGGTGGGTTAACCAGGAAAGAATAATTCCTCAATTGTAGGAAACACGGAATCTGCTAATATATTTCCCTTCGAAGAAGTTTTGGTTTTGCAGCATTATAAGTTGTTTGTAATGACAGGAAATGTAAGAAAAAGGAAATTTGCTCCCTTCAACCCTGTGAAGGTTTTGAGGAAAGAGGTTTACATCATCAGTAACACTTTAGAAATAAATAGAATTACATTATCTCATAGAAATCATTTAAGAAATGAAAAATTTATATTTCATTCTTATGTCTATAATAGGCTTTTAATTTTTAAAATAAGACAATCTGTTTTTAAATTCTTGCTTTCTGAAAACAGTAATTTGCCAATATTGTCTGATTCAGAAAAATTTTAGTAAAATGTCTAAGGTACAAAAAACTACAGGTTTGATGTTGGAAGATATAGTGAATTTTCCACTTTTCTTGAACAATAAAGAGGAGAGCAAATTAAGATAATAAAAACCTCCATCTAACCATAAACTAATGCTTCCTTTTATATATTCATTTTATTTTATGTTTTCATACTATGGGCCCAGGGGTCCATTCAATACCCTTTACATCCATTTACATTGATTTATTACATTCAGGCAACAACCCTGAATGGCTGATTTTATATTCAGAAAATTAAGACTTAGAACTGTCAAAGAATAAAACTAAGAATCTATTTTTTGCTTGCTGAGCAAGTGAGAGCTATAGCACTTGAGAAAATTTAGAAAGTTTTCCTGATAATGGAGAAAAAGACTAAGAAACAATGTATTGCTTATTAAGAGAGGTGCCATACATGGACCACTGTCAACAGCTAGGAAGTGTTGGATCCGAGAGTTGATGCAGGTAAACTGACTTCAAACCAATACATTGCTGACTACAGAAGGCTGAGGATGCAGAAGGAAGAGCAACCGTAAATAACCTGGCTTCTAACTACCATGCCCATGAGTCTGTTCACCACAGAAACTTCCTATGGCTTGCAATGAAATGAACTCTTGGCTTCCCATGGGTCTTCATACATGTTGAGGGTTATGTTATCTCTTACTGTTGGTCACTCATCTGTCTGAAAAAGGATTACGTCTCTTTCCATAGGCTACCTCTAAAAAACCCTATTAGTAATAATAGGTGCCCTTGCCCAACAGAAGGCGTTTGTAAACAGTGGCCTGCCAGTTGCCTTCATCTGTGTATTTTAAAATGTTGGCTTCATTCATTCTGGTAAATCGCTTTTGGAAAATACTTCTGGCATATGATGCTGTTCTTCTATTTTTATATTATTCATAGTTTTTAGTTATGTCCAGTCCACTAGTAGAGTTTACAAAAATTTATGGTAGTGGTGATTTATTAAAAATGGAAGAAAATGAAGTCTTTTTACTACCAGCAGTATAAATATCTGAAGTGCCCTTCTGAGAATGAATAAGCAAAAGAGACTAAACTAAATGTCATATTAATGTGTAGACAATCTTAGAACCAAGTAAACAAAGTGAAGTTTCTGGCTTTGGATTTTTATTGACTTGAGATTATATTAGGGACAAAATCATACATAGTATATATATGAAATTTGTGCATGTTCAAATCAACAAAATTTATTTTCTCTAATGATATCCCTGTATGTCATTCATATTCTATTTTAAGTTTATTCAAACTAATATAATGATAAAGTTGGTGATTCTCTATGACCTTACCTCAATATTATTACATAAGAAAAATAGGCCTTTTCTATCCAAAATATCAGTTTAAGGAATTACTTTTATTATCATCTGCCAGGAATTTGAACAAAATTATGAGCATCAGTCTGCCAAATTTTATTTTTGCCCTATTTTTAGTTTCATCTCAGTTACTTTAAACTGGGTAAGGAAAAAGTGCCCTTCAGGGGTTTCCCCTGAGGCCTATAGTCCTTGTACTTTCTTGACCTGGATAGCTGTAGCTTATATTCCAGCTTCTTTTCTGTAGGTCTCGTGGTCTTTCCAAATGACCTACTGGATAGGATCCCGCACAACTTCACTGCTCTTCAGGTTCCATGTGGTCTATGCATATTTCAAAGGAAACAGTTACTCACCGTTGCCCCTGTAGTCACAGGGAGTGTTGGTTAAGCCTAATACAGTGCCATTTACTCGCCTTTGCCCTCAGTTTCCCAGGCAGGAGTTGAATCTTGGCCCACTGCCCTGCTCTTGGAGAAAGCAAGGTCTCTGGGTGGCTCCTGTGAAATTCTCTCATTAACTTGAGAAGAGAAGGTTTCTCCTTCCATTACCATTTCCCCAAGTAGACATTAAAAAAAAGAGGAAGAAGAAGAAAGTTTACTCTCTTATAGCCCTTCAGTGAGTAAGGGTGGACAAAGATCTTGAAATAGGTTTCTTGAAAAGTCTGCATAGGAAGTTTTAGAATTTCACTTTGGAATTTTGTTATCTATTGATCTTGGTGTTAGGGTGAAACTTGAATGTTAACCAGTTTTTTTCTAGTTGTTGAAAACAATATTTGCCATTAGAGACAAGAAAAAGAGATAAGAAAAAATCCCTTTCTTTTGGAGTATTCGTGAACCTGCGTTAGCACATTCACTTTAGTAGCCTGATTTAATCATTGCAACAACTCTGTGGAATTGGGATAATTAATCCCAATTTACAGAGGAGGAAACCAAGTTTCAAAGAGTAAATTTTTAAGGTCATACAGATACTGTGGAAATGCTTGATGGAAAGTTCCTCCTCTTCCTGCTACATTGCCACAGGTAAGACATACACATTTAATTTAAACACCAAGGTGAGTAACCTAGAATTGTCTAAAGTAGTTCTCAAATAGCTACCTTCCATTTGTAGAGCTGGATATAAAAATGAGGTCATTCCTATTACTAATGATTTTGAACACAGCACAAAGTCTTAACATTGGCTGAGTCTTAATGTATATATTTAATTTTTTTCAGACAATAGATTTTGAAGGTTTCAAGCTGTTTATGAAGACATTCTTAGAAGCTGAGCTTCCTGATGATTTCACAGCACACCTTTTCATGTCATTTAGCAACAGGTTTCCTCACTCCAGTCCAAATGTGAAAAGTAAGCCTGCTCTCCTTTCAGGTGGTAAGTTTAATTATTTACTTTCAAAACTTACATACTGTAAAAAAAAAAAGAAAAACAACAGAAGAAAACTTGGAAAATCAGTATCAAGTTTTCTGTAACACAAGAAATGATTTGCCTAAAACTTACCTTTGTTGCAGGATTTATACTTTCATACTAAGATTGTGCAATGTATTGAAAATATCTCCAAAATAATAGCCAAACATTAGAGAAAGTATACTTTATATCACTTGTCATTCAGTGCTGTAGAATTCTGTGTTTAGGTAATAATTTTAAGAGATACTTTCATCAAATATGAAAAAGTTCTCTTTTAAGTGGGTAATATGCATATATATAAATGTAGTAACAATGCAGTTATATCTAGAAAACATAATATTTAATATAAACTGTGCAAAAGACCAATTTACTTTTAAATTGTTATATTTGTAATTTCAGAAAAGGGCTGATTTTTCTCTTAGATAATTATTTTTGTCACCATAGGGATGATTAGGTGTTTTATTATGTATAACACTTCAGAGTTGCGTAACACATTAATTCTGTTTGCTAATTATATCATTTTCCATCTAGTCAGGAAATACCGAAATCTTACCTTGTAACTCTAGAGAATGTGAAATAGGAAATTAGTTAAAACTGGTGGAGAGTTGAAGAAACAAAGAGGAACACTGAGGTAATGCAGAGGTAGAACCACACACTGCCCTTGGGTTGGAGTAATAACAACGCAGAAGTTGGAAAAAAGGACCCCTGTGCCAGGATGCAAAGTTCTGAGGGGAGGGTGTTCTCTGGCAAACCTTGTGTCTGACAGACGTGAAGGGTGTACTTCCCGGTTGGTTCTGGTAGCGCAGGAGCCTGCGGCCCTGGATGTCAGACCCTGCAGGAGCATCCCCACAGTCTGCGCAGAACCTTGTAAGGAGCTCACTGTGCCTTTTGTGGAATGGAAATAAAGCAGAGACTAGGGCCTATTGCTACTGGAAAAACATGCTGCAAGGGCGGAATGCTGGCGAGATCTAACAGGAAGTGTAGATAGACTAGCTGGAACCAACCTCTTCTCTTTCCTGCCTTCGAATCTCTGTAGTGCTCCCTGTGAACCTAGCTGGTTTCTCACTGGCAATGGAGAAACATCGACTACTGCAGCATTTCCCATCTCTTTGATATTAGGTCTCTTTTGTGCCTTTAAAAATTACTGAGGACCCCAAAGGGCTTTTACTTGTGAGGGTGATATCTATTGCTATTTTTCTCACATTAAAGGTGAGAAATTCTAAAAATAACCATGAGCAGCCTATTACATGCTAACAAAAATTACATATCTTTTTGAAAAGTGACTTAAAAAATATTGAGAAGAGTGGTATTATTTTACATTGTTACAATGTCTTTAAAGTTATGCTTCACAGAAGACAGCTAAATAACCATACTTGCTTCTCTATCGCCATATCATACGTTATGTAGCCTCTTGGAAATGCCACCATCCCCTCATGATAGAATGGAAGTGAAAAAAGCAAATGGTATTTCAGAATCATCATTGAAGCTATTTTGACCTTACAAATTCTTTGAAAGGGGCCTAGGGCCCCCCAAGGGAGCCAGAACATCATAAAAGAGAAGATGGAAGTGCGAGTAAGGAGATGAGAAGTTGAACAACTGGCACTCCGATAAATAAAAACTTTAAAATCTATCAAGAAAAAAATAGATGATTCAGCCATAAAGAAAACCTGGGCAATCCAATGAGGAGTTCACACTGTTAACCCTTATGTTGTACTGTGTCCCCTTCTGTTAACAAAGTAATAAATTTCTCCTAGAGCCATTTTGGTCCAAGCTTTTTTAAAAACAAGCATACACCTTCCATATAACGTATTTTGATACCTTCAACATATAAAAAATAATGTTTATCCTATCCTATTCTTTAACTATTTAAACTTAAAATAATTTTAGTCCCTAAAATAATTCCCCTTGTATTATCAATTGAGAGACTTACACTTGTCATTTTTCTCTGAATCAGTTCCATTTAGACTGTCCTTGAAAGATGGTGCCAGAGCTTTCCAGTGTTCTGGGCTGAATGTGTTGAAGTGGGACAATTGCTTACTTTGATCTAGAAATTAATATTCCCCCACTTCTCCATTTCATGCTTTAAATGGATTTCATGTACCTTAGGTGCAATAAAATAACAGCGTTTCCTGTATTTAATCTTACATGAAGCAATACTGTCCTTGACTTTAGAGAAAGGAGAAGGGGGAACATTTTTTAATACGTTGTCTGTCTGAGTTCCTGTGTCAGACAGGAGAGAGAACATAAAGTACTTAGGTAGTATTGCCAGATATTTGAATCTCAATCCCTCTTTTTTTCAAATAGCATATAGTAAGTACTACACAGAAGATGCCAAATTTACAAGGAATAGAAATCAGATCAGGTCACAAAATGGAAAAAAAATTAAGAAATAATAACTTGTACTTTATTTGGGGCACTCAGACCTACTTGAAAGGGATTGCAAGAGAGGCTGTGTAATCCTCATGTATCAACAATAAACTAAGCTGTGATTCATTTTCAAAACTTGGCCTCCACTTTTAAAACATAAGTGCACAGTGTCCTTTGTGGGACTATTTCTAACCCTATATAGTGGGGAAAAAGGAACACAAGACAACAGTAAAACTTTCAAGGCCTTGGTATCCTTGGCTCAGAAACTGAAAAGTACATGCATTTTTATTCCTAGAACCTTGCTTTTCAATAATCTAAGTTACCCAACCAAGATGTATTTCTGGTTGAATAAAATCACAATTATTTCTGAAGAGAGAGGTGCTAAAATCTACTTTGTTTATCCCCCCTTAGAGTTCACCATATTTTATTTATCGCCACAATACCATTCTTGACTCTATGTCAACTGAACAGCAAAGTCTTCTCAATGAAAGGAAAACAAAAAGTCATTCTTGTTCATGAATAAAAATCAAGTATAGGAGATATGGTAGAAGTAAAAAATACTTTTAATATAATAATACAATTTAAAAAATAATTATAAATAGATATAAAATTTGTGTGTGTAGCTGTGTTTTACTGAACTTTTAATACCTAATGACCCACCAGGCATTTTGTGTGGTGGATGACTTTTATTTTTTTTTTGGAACATCTTGTTGCAATATGACTACTTCTTATTACCAATTTAAATATAAGATGATTACTTCTGTTTCCATGCTGGACTTTTAATTTTTTTAATTTATTTTAGAGAGAGGAAAAGGGAAAGAGAAAGGGAGAGAAACTTTTTTTTAAGTGTATTTTATTGATTATGCTATTACAGTTGTCCTATTTTTTTCTCCCCTTTATTCCCCTCCACCCTGAACCCCCCACCCTACTTCTACCAGCATTCCCGCCACCCCTTAGTTCATGTCTATGGGTCATACATATCAGTTCTTTGGTTTCTCCCTTTCCTGTACTATTCTTAACCTCCCCCTATCTATTTTGTACCTACCAGTTATACTTCTTATTCCCTGTACCTTTTCTCCCTTTCTCCCCGCACCACTCCCTACTGAAAGGGAGAGAAACATTGGTAGGTTGCCTCTCACATGCCCCCAACTGGAGACCTGACCTGCAGCCCAGGCGTGTGCCCTGATCTAGAATCGAAATGGTGACCTTTCAGTAACCAGGCCAGTGCTCAGTCCATTGAGCCCTACCAACCAGGGCTGGACTTTTAATTTTTGAAGCTCCCCTTATCATGCTGTCTCTTCATCTTTGTCATGGCCTCTTCTGCTTCATTGCAAATGCCTGGTCCCTAATCCCACATCTCTTTGCTAGTCCAATGACCAACTTCTGATCTTAACTTCATCACTGAAACCTACCACTTGAACTATTCTCCACAGAACTGTTCAATCATTTGGAACCTTTGGTTTTCTGAATGTGGCTCATAAACCTCTAACTATGAATTCATGTGAAGATCTCATAGTTCATTTCCTACAAGTTGAACACTGACAAAAACCACAGGGAAATTTCATAAATTTGCTTATAATTGCCATTATTATTGCCATTAGGTTCCGAATGCCCAGTATTAACATGGCCTTAATACCTCTTCAGTTTTTAAAAAAATCTGTTGTAAACTATATTTACTCTTGATACTTTCTTCTAGATCTAACAGGTAAAACTTGGCAAACCATTTAGTTTAATCAGATTTCTCCCCTCATTCTCAACAGAAGACATTTTTTTCACATCACACAAAAAATAGGTACCATCTAACATAAAACACTTCAGTGATTCCCTACGTAACCAGAACTGTTGCTTCAGCTCACAGTGCGTATATATTAGCTGCAATCTGGATGGACTCAAAGTAGATATGTCCGAAAGTTAAATAATTGATTTCCACACAACCTTGCTTCTCGTTCCAGTCTTCTCTCTTGCTGAATGGAACCCAGTTCTGTATCAATTTTCCAACACTAAAATCTTGAATTCTTCCTTCCTCCACAGCCTCATGTTTGACTAATTAAAAATGCTTTCTATTATTCACGGTAACTACTTCTTCTCAGACATTCTGTAGATGTCAGTTTGATTCATCGTTGTTTGTATTATAGATGGTCGCATGCACAGCTCCCAATGAGCCTTGGCTTCCCATCTCCAAAATGTACCTTGTAACACACAAGCCTGATTATATTACTCCTGGTTTTCCAAGTGTTAGGCTTTCACGATCATCTCATGGAATTTTTTTTTTAAACTTTCATTTTCCAAGGAAACTTAAATCCTTGATATTTAAAGCCAATTGAAGCCCAGTGGTTTTGTTGAAGAGAGGCAGCAGGAGAGAGATGCTGTAGCAGGGAGTCCTAGTCACCCTGCCTTTCCCCCACATTTTGAGACATCTGCTCCTAAAGTGCCCTTAAGGAGCCCCCAGGGCTTAGGCAATGCCATTAATTAAGATGATAAAATCTGAGATCCACAGCATTAAGCCCCAAGCCATGCAGCTTATAGACTCCGCCTACAGCCCCAAATTGCCTTCTTGCCCCACGCACTCCAGACTCACTCCATGCCCGGCTGTCTGCTGTGACTTAAAAAATGTTCCACTTCCTTGGGGCTTCATTCTTTTTGCCCATATCTCACAGCAACACCTAGCTTTTTCAAGGCTCAGCTAATGCTTCACTCTAATTCAATAGCACATGCTAGAAATGCAATGATCAATAAGATAGGTTACTTACAGAATGAAACTGGAAACCACCCCGGACCCCTTGTAAAAGTCAGAGCTCCTGCCTCTTGTAGACCAACTGTGTGCATCCTTGCCCCTCTCCAGCCCTCACTTATGCCAAATTCAGCAAAACCTCTGGATATTACGACCTTCAGCTAAGTTACTGTTCTTTTTGTATAGGAAAGTAATTAATAGCAGTAATTGGTAGCTGTTATTTTATCTAAGAACATAGTAATTAAAAGAAAATGTAATGATTTGTTAACTGGTTCAGACACTCATACTATGTATTCCTTTTTGGCTCCACATGTTTAAAACATTGACTCTGTAATAGTGAATGTCCACTATTATCATCCATGGGTCAGTGTGAGAGATTTTGTTATTGTTTCTTATTAGTTACTTTATAGGGAAGAAAGAGAGAAGATTTTCCAAACATCCTTTAAATCAGATCATGTAGCAAAGGTGTCCAACCTTTTGGCATCTCTGGGTCACACTGGAAGAAGAAGAGGTGTCTTGGGCCACATAATCACAAAAAAAGTCTCATAATGTTTTAAGTAAATTTACAGTTTTGTGTTGGGTCACATTCACAACCTCCCTGAGCCGCCTGCAGTTGGACACCCCTGATAGGGAATGGACCAGTTTTGGGTTTAATTATTCATTTTATTAATTCATTAATTCATATCCAACCATGCATTTTTTAAAACACATTTTGTGCCAAGACTTCCAGAGAAAATCTTAAGCTCTTTTAGAGTAAAGCAGAAAGATAAACAATTAGGTGATCAAGTGTGTTACAATGAAATAAATGCTGTGATCACTTAATTAGGGTCGTATGGCTGAGATTTTAATCATCAATAAAAATTACCCTGGTTATAGGTAAAGGTGTGGATGGGAGAGGATGGGAAGGGAATACCAAGAAAAGGAGGTAACCTGTACATTTCTATTCAAATGTAAAGAACATGTCCCATCAAAGATCAATATACAAACTGTAAGACATTCTTTATTTTTTTCATTCACAAATATTTATTGATCACTTAAGTTTACCACATATGATTCAGATTGCTGGGGATGTATCAGTGAGATATATAGTTTTGCCCCCACCCCATAGTCTAACATTCTTGTGTGAGAAAAAGGTTACTGCATAAGTAAAAATGCTTAGCGTGGCAGATGATAATGGGCGCTACTGGCAAAAATGAACCATGGAGAAAGTGCTGGTCAGAGCTGAGGGGGATGGATTGAAATGGAAATAAGCATCATAAGATCATAAGGAGGTGGTCCCTGAGCAGATGGCAGTGATGACCCTGGACATTTTGTATACAACCTGGAGGTGGGTTTGGAGAGGTGACCCTAGCAGAATCAGAATCCTCATGGCCTTAGAGGGTTGGTGGAAAGTAAGATGTTGGGGACACTGAGAGATATGGGTCTATGCCTTGGATCATTTGGACTGGGATAAGATCAAGTGACTGAAGGAGAATGGCCAGAGAAAGGGGCACTGGAGATCGCCGAGGCCATATGGTAAAGAGTTTTGTGCTAAGTTTTGAATTTTACCCAGAAGAAATTGGAAAGCCATTATAAGGCTTCAAGCCAGAAAATAATCACATTGCCAGTGGTATGGAGGCTACCATGAAGGGAATTGAGGCTGAAGGTATATATATCCAGAAGATATTTAGGACTGAGAATAATAACAACTGTCTCTGAAAAAGTTAAGATACTTTTTCTTTGGTCCTTTCTCTTTGCCCATTCGATAGGGCAATGCATGCTTGGTTTGTGCAATTAAGCTACAGTATCAAGGGTGGAATTTAGCTTTTTTCGTGTTTTCTGTACAACCAGAGAGTCACAACACCAAGTACTTCTTTTGTGTAGAAAAGTAGGAAGAATTCCTTTTTGTCCGTAAGAAAGTTAATCAAATTAAGAACAGAAAATTACCCAGTGAAAATAAAGCACTTCACCCTTTTGGAAATACTCTTTTGCCAAATGACTTTAGTGAATGTTCTTGCCAAAAGACACACTTCATTAATTGTGCTGAGGAGAAACTATTACTCTTATCAGAACTGTCTTGAGGATATTAAAAACTGTGTGTGTGTTTTTGTGTGTGAGATTTTATATTATAGGTAACTTTATGGGTCTTTTGTGCCTAATAAGCTACTTCAGTTTCCACAGTGCTAAAAAGGGCAGATAAGGTCCCGGAAAACACAAGCTAAACAGAGTACAAGTGTTACGCCACTAAGAAATAGGGAGATTCTTGGCACACTGTAGGCATTAAAAGTATAGTTATACATTCAATAATGTTGATGTTCTTTTACTGTTCATAATAATGATTCTATATAGTCTGTGCAGCTTACATACCTACATGCTAATGCTCTAGATAAATAGAAAAGAATTTCTATTCATTGGTGAATTAGCATTTATTTCAACCATTGCATTTCTTATGCTCCTATAGTATCAAATTCACACTTGTTATTAGTAGTTATCCACAAATTATTTAACTCTAATAAATCTTCTGTTATGAAACCCTGAAAACCCTTCACTGAAACCAGAGAAAACCCTACATCTTCAAGTACCAATTTATGATAAAATTCCTGTGAGTAAAGGAAAAGTTGCCCCATAATCTCCCCTTTAATTATTAAATGGTTTGGACTTCATTATTCTGGTCGATTTATTATTCTTTCTGAATGTTTCAAATACATGTTTGGTATTCAAATTTCTCATCTTTAGTAGTAGATTTATTCACCTGGGATAAAGGTGTTTCTGTAGTTTAGCTACATCTTAATACTTGCATATTACATGGCAGTGCTTTTTTAAAGATTATTGTACTGTCCTGTTTATGAATACTTTTTACAGTTTTTGAGATTTTAATAAGGGCAAATACGATATTTGGTACTTTGCACAGTCCCAAAGTAATTATAACATTTTTCATTTGTGATATGCTCTAAACATGCCTAGTAATATCCAGAAAATATGCAGCATTATTGAGCATTAACTTTGATCCACTAGAATGAAAGCTCTGTGCAAATGGGATCGTTCATCTGCTTCGTTCAATGCTTTATCTTAACCTAGTGCCTAAAACCTGGGTTTACATGACTAATATGAGAGGTTCTTAATATTCATTTTGGTTCATGTTTATAAAGGGCATGTTAGTTGTAGACCTATTAGAAAACACAGCAATAAGAAAAAAATACTCATAATCTCTAAGGTAAGTATGTGTATATGTATGTGTATGTTCACACATGGAAACATGTATGCACACACACTTCTCACACACATGTATTATAATGGATGTCGCAAGGAATGGTGCCACTGTAAGATGAACATTTAGAGCTCTCAGCCATGTCTAAGACTTCTAATTTTCCTTCCAAAAGTTTATGAAATAATCAATGTGTGCACTTTCAGTAGTCTTAAAAACCAGACTCTTAAAACCAAAGGTCATTTATTGAGAGGCAGAAGACAGATTCCATTGATTTATTTTTCTCTTTCTGGCCGTGTGAAATTGTGCTTAAAGCATCAAATCCCGGTTTAGGCTGCCTTTTGAACTGGGCCTGTGCTGCTTGTCTTTGCCTCTGTTTGGCCGAGTGTAAGATGGAAATAATAAGCGCATCTAACTTACTTGATATCGGGGACTCAAAAACATAATGTATTAGGTACATTATAAGTGTTCAGTGAACGCAAGCTATTCCATTGTTCATTAAAAGGGTTATTTTCCAGCATTTTAGTTTTGCAGACATAGGATAAACATAGGATAAAGGTCAAGTTCAGTGTACTTTTTTTTTCTAAAATGTCATACATTCTGAAAGAATACAGTAAAATGTAAGTAGTATGAATGGGACTTCTTTATAATGTGGAGAAAGTAGAAATGTTGGTGTTGTGACCTCTTTTAATATGTGGTGGTTTTATTCCCATACTTAGGTATATTCAAGGAACCAAGAGTAATTCAAATAACTTTGAATTTTTTAACTGCAGATGGTATGTTACCTGCACTGTTCAATATGGTAACCACTAGCCCAATGTAGCACTTTTAATTTACATTTAAATTGGTTAACATTTAAATTTTAAAAAATTCCTCATTCACACCAGCCTCCTTTCATGTGCTCAACAGTCATAGGTGGTTAAACTATACTGAACAGTGCATATATATCATGTTGCTATAAGACCAGAATATTCTACTGTATAGGACTGATGTGGACAGATACTGTTTTAACTGCTTTTGAAAAGTGCCTAACATTTAGAATCAGATGACATGTCTTTAGCTCTTGACTCCTCTATTGCTACCTAACCATCAGCAT
The DNA here is from genome assembly GCA_004026545.1 of Mormoops blainvillei. Taxonomy (NCBI): domain Eukaryota; kingdom Metazoa; phylum Chordata; class Mammalia; order Chiroptera; family Mormoopidae; genus Mormoops; species Mormoops blainvillei. The sequence continues at coordinate 21,453 of PVJD01001836.1, forward strand.
TCACTTTCTGACTTTTCACCCTTTTGTCTATAAAATAGACTCGTAGGGTCAAAGAAAACTGCTATGTGTAAGTGTTGACACACAGCCGGAAATGTTGTTATTGCTGCTCCTTCAATAATAATGACTCAAGACAGGGGTGTCCAATCTTTTGGTGTCTCTGGGCCACACTGGAAGAAGAAGAGGTCTTGTACCATACATTAAATACATTGCAACCTGTAATCACAACAAAAATCTCATAATGTTTTAAGTAAATTCACGATTTTGTGTTGGGCCACATTCATAGCCATCCTGGGCTGCATGTTGGACACTCCTGCTAGAACATTATCCATAGAGACCTGTGCTTCGGGTCCTGTTCTTTATAATTGCTTGTTTGTGGTTCTTGCCAACAGTCAATCATAAAAGAGTATTTTTTAGAGGGGCTTGCTGACCTCAGGTTCTTATCAGGCGCTGCATCCCACTGCCTGTCCTCCCTTTATGAGGAGTCACAGTGGATTTTACATCCTTGTTCATTTGCAACCTACTCTGATCTCATTTTGCTCCCAGTTTGCATAAGAACAAAAATTTAAAAAATAATTATAATGTAATACTAAGACTGACATAAGTACAAGGGTAACTCTAAAAATCATGAATTGTATGATAATACTAAACAACTATTTTTTCTCTTGATTATCTATGCAGCTCATCATGACTATTAACATGACCATGGGAAGTAGGAATATAGTATGTGACAAGTTGCTTCATAAGCTTGATAAATTTCTGCGAATTGAACCAGTGTTTAAAAGAAATGGAAGAAATTAAATTACCAGACTGTTTTGTAATCTTAGACGTTTAGAAATTAATTTATGTTATCAGTTTTGAATATTAAATTTTAATAGAGGAAGGAAAACTGGATAAGATGCTGGTGTTTTCATTATCTGAAATGCTAGTGTTTGAAAATAAAGCTGGAGCAGAGGCAGTAATTGAATCTGTACCCAAACTTACTCACTAATAATAGAACCTTGAGACTGGAATCAAGAGTATCTCTTAGAACAAATCTTTTCACATCATTGTTTCAAGAAATAGAGTGTCTAGATTGGAGTAAAATGAAAATCATGTGTTTGAAGAATATAATAGTAGGCAATGTTCAATTGGACTATTTTTAGTAGTTAAACTTTGAAGGGAAAAGAATGTTTCTATATATGAATGTTTATGTATAAATATATATATAGGTGTATATACTAAAATCATCATAAAAACAGAAAAAAACTCAAAGCACAATATAATTTTTCCTAATAAAACTAATACACTCTAAATACAATGCTTATTTTTTCTTTATTTACCACTTTGTTGTACACTGTAATATATATGAATACATGTATAGATATTCATGGACATGTGGATGTAAATGGTGTGTGTGTGTGTGTGTATGTGTGTATACTTGTTTCACTTTTGTGAAAAAACATTTAAAAGAGCATAACCTTAGGCAGGTCAGAGAATATGCAAAGTGGGTGTCAGTCAACTGCATGATCTTCAGAACTAAGTATTGACTAGTTGAGACAAAAGAAACACTTTTTGTTTTGCCTAGCTTCATGTTCAGCCCCAATTCTAAAGAGAGAGTTTCACCCACACTGGATGCATTAAATGGCATTTGTTAATGGGAAGTATGTTTTTGAGCCTCTGCCTTTTGCTGCTAAAGACGAATGTAGGATTCCATTTACCATCTCGTTGAGGAGCTATAGGCAAGGAACCAGGCTTGCAAAGCCTTGTTTGCTAGGTGTGCTGTTTCCTGTGTGTTCTGAGTGATCATTAGCACAATCTGCTTGAAAGGAAAATGACTTTTCTTCAGGGCACTGGGTTGTCAAAGACAGAGATAAGTAGTGGAAAAGACCTCCAACCAGGTTTAGGGAATGGGAAGAAATTATAAGTGTAGAGTAGAGTGTGAAAACATTCTCCACAAAGACACAGCGAGGCCCAGGATGTGCTTTCAGAAAATTAAATGAAACTATTTAGAAATATCTTCACTACCTAAGAGAAAGTGGGTTTATCTTAGAGAGGGTGGGAGCAGGAACAAACCAGGGAGTTTTTCCATCAGTTTGGCACCTCAAGATTTAGTGAAGTCCAGCTCTACAAATTACTTTGTTATAAAGTAGTTGTGAAAAAGGTCTTAGTGCATCTTTTTCTTAATTACACTCTAGAATTCATTGCAAAAATATGTATTTCACCTCTCAAATTTGGCTGTAATTGGAATTGACAAAGATTTAATTAGTTCTTCAACTTATGTTTTCATGTATGCTCATAATTTTGTTTATAAACTTTTAAATTCTTTCAAATGTAAAATTATGACAATTAAATACATAATACAGCTTTTAGTTTACAACATGTCATGAACAGAAAATGGGAAGTATTACTCATTTTGTCAAACACAATGAATTTTAGTACAGTAATAGGTTTCTTTAAAAGGTTGGGGCTAAATATAAATTATATATGTATGCTCATGTTATATATATATATACACATACATACATACATATATATATGTAAACATTCAGGAGAGGCAAACAGAAAATCATGTGGTCCTCATACTCTCCAATTGTTTATATTCAGTATTATAAAAGCTTATAATGGAATATCATGTACTTTTGTTTCATAAGTACAAACAAATGATCATAAAGTGTTGTAAATAAATGAAACATATAATACATTTGGCATTCCTTTAAATGAATGTCTCATGTTCTTTTCATTCTTTCTAGATTTACTCTGAGTTTTTGTATAAAAGATTTAAAACAAGCTGATTAAATCATTTCAGTACCATAAGAGGGAAGCTAGGATGAGAGGATTAGCTCATCCGGCAGGATGAGTTAGGTCATGGTTTATCCAACCATAATTCAAGGGCTCTGTTCTCCAAGGCTGGAAGTTATGGTCATGTCTACGGTCAGTGCCAAATTGTCTTTTATCATAAGTTGAAACTGCTTATTCCTGCAGCTGGCGAAGCTTTACTTTGTCAATTAGAAATAGTAAGGTAATTTTTTTAAAGTTCTGGATTGTCTTCAATTCTTTGCCTTTTTTTTGGCTAATAAAATAACTATATTAGTTTGTATTATATATAGTGACAATTCTTTTAAGAAGGAAAATAAGTTTATTAAATGTACATACATACTTCAATAACTAAAAAGAAGTATAATTAATGTGGAGCATAGAGATGTTTTTGAAATACATAAGACTTTGGTAAAGAAAATGAAGGAAAGATATAAAGCAGTATTTTTCAAACTTTGGGTAGGGGCATTTTAGTGGATAATGAATTCAATTTAGAGAGCCTTTGGTAGAATTTTAAGAATGAAATTGAATAGAAAAAAAGAGAATAGGATAATATAGAAAGGAAAATATTGGGTCAGTTACGAAAACCTACTAATTGATGTGTGTGTGTGTATATTTGTATAAAAGGATCATCCTGGATTAAAGTGTAAATTTTTTTCCTCTTACTGTCAGCATTGAATGAACAATGGTCTGTAATCCATTACTGTAGAAAAAAAGAGGATGGATTACTAGCTATAAACTGGTCACTGTAAGCCTGTTTCTCATCTGTAAAATGGGAGTAATACAGTCTACCTCACAGGGTTAATGTGAAAGTTAAAGGAGATGACACGTTAAAGCCCTCAGCATGTCCTGCTATGTACTACCCTCTCAATAAATGGTATCTTTCATTAACAATAGCATGGTAAATGATAAAACGAATTCATAACTTTTAGTTATGCATTGAGTAATATGCTGGCTGTCTTGAAATGGCTGGAGGAGTTAATAGTTATTGAAGGAAGGATATACATCAAAGGAAATAGAACAGAACAATGGAACAGAGTATGATCAGGTAGACTAAGGAATGGCCAGCTTGTAGAACTGTATTTGGTTGGGATTATTCCCTCTATTCAAGTAACTCCCGGTTGGTCAGGAACACAGGAGGCATCCAGCTCATTAGCAACCCACCCAAACCCCTGCGATGTTGCCAAATATACCTCAAAGGATAATTGAGGTTTACCGTCAGGTCTTAACCCAGTACATGTGATCTGCTTTCAGGGGCTTCTGTGTATGATGGAAGTAACCGTTTATTGTAAACAAGTTTCAGTTTGATTATCATTGACCAGATAATGTGCAATGGTCAGCTGCTGTGAACAGGTATAAAAGTTCATCACCCTGTTCTTCACCCTGGTCTTGGAATAGGCACAGTAAATGGGTTTCAGAAATTAAGCATGGACCATGTAAAAATCAAACTTCAGTCGTATGTTATTAGCTCTCAAATGGAATGCCTGCCATGTTTATCCAGATTTTAGTTTCTGTCTTTTTCTCTCTTACTGATGGGGCAGATTTCTTGGTGGCAAAAGGATGTCTTGTTCGTGTGCTCACAAATATTTGGCAGAACTGTTTTTATGAATGAATGAGTCCTGAATAAATCATATAGTGACAGATCCAAATTTCCTCTTCAGTTTTTTACAAATAAACAGCCAATTTTATGTCTCTTCCCAGTTGATTTATAGCTGTGACTGCCTAACGCAGAGAAAGGTGGAATAGGAAAGTGGTTCCTGGTACGTACAAATCTATCTGCCAGCTCACCCTGGGCAATAGGTTCCTGACCTTAAAGCTCTGCATTAGGCAGCCAGAGAGGTCCTTGTGTCCTCAAATCCTAAGAAGTTCCATTGTTTAAAACAGTCACACAGTATGTCTGATTCTGTCATACTGGAGCTCCGAGAGTTTGGTTATCCTTTTCACAGAAATATATAGCTCTCTGCATGGTCTATGCTTTAACTCCCTATTTGCTGCTTAAAAAAAAAAATGCTATGAATGTTTTTCCAAATATAAAGAGAAATATTTTTGTTTCAGGTCTGAGAATGAACAAAGGTGCCATCACCCCTCCTCGTACTTCTCCTGCAAATACATGCTCCCCAGAAGTCATCCATCTGAAGGACATTGTTTGTTACTTGTCTCTCCTGGAAAGAGGACGGCCTGAGGACAAACTGGAGTGTATGTGTTTTTTTGTTTCATTTACTCATCACAGTTGGGCAATAGGGAAAGGGGCTGAATATTGACTGGCTTAAAATTTATCTACTATGATTATCTAATTTTTTATTAAATAACGCAATCTTGATGAATAATACAAATTACTCCAATTGAAAAACCAAAGTATACTAAATGATATTGATGAGTTCAGGTTATCTATCACATTTAATTTGTTACCGGGTGTTTCTCGAACATGTTCCTCTAACAAATGACTTTAAAAATGTTGCTCAGTTTGGTAACAAGATGATATTGGAAAGTATCCTTTGAGTTGTTTTGAAAAAGGAAAACAAATATTTATTTCTAGCATATGAAAAGGTCTATTAGCAAAAGGGTTCACATTACACATGCGGTATAAGGCTTTCTCCCTTGGAAATCTTTCTTAAAAGTGTCAGCCCTAACGCTTTCTTTATTTCTTTTTTTTAAATTTAATCTTTATTGTATTTTTTTCCCATTACCATTTAGTCCCCGTATGCCGCCTCCCCTGAGCACACACCACACTGTTGTCCATGCCCATGAGTCCTTTTCCCACTTTCTTTGACATGAACAAATGATTTCTCAAGTGCCAAAGATGAGAGTTTCATTTATAGAAGTTCACTCTGGATATTATCAATAATTAAACAATAGCTACTCTTTGTTTCTTCTACAATGTAGTAGGTATTTCATATAGAGAATTTCTATCTAATGGAAAGGAAAATTTGCTCTCTCTTATAAAACGTAGTGGTTGAGCTCTCTCTGGTGGCAAATGGTACTCATTGCAATGCAAGAAAATGGTTTTTAAACATTAACTCTAAGCTGAGGTGATCACTTATTTAGCAATCTATTCTGCCGACAAAGCACTTGCTAACTATAGAGCTGGTGGTTTGTTCAGTAATCTCATTAACTTGATTATATTGGATATTATTAAAACTGAATTTTAAAATTTTGCTACTGAAATGATAGTGAAGACAATGAATCCTATATTTGACATTTCTAAAGTCAATACATTGTGGTATCTCAGAATTATGACTAGGAAGTACGTTTAATTGAACTTAATAGTAAACTATTGCTGAAATTTTTCTTTAATAAAGAATTTGCTGTAATATGATTATTTGAGTCACATCTGCTTATGAATAAGCTATATTAACATTACTCTTTAAATAAATATTTATTATTCCTAAACGTTGAATATTTGCATTTCAACATTTATTTGTATTCCTAAGAACTTACAGAAATCTCTCTCCCTCCAAAATAAATATTAATGTTCTGTGAATTTCTATTGAAGTTACAGCCAGAGAAAAAGTTTGCTCAGGTGTTATCAGGACCATGTTAGTGATGATTTTAAAAATACAAAGGCATTTTCTTTCCAGTTCTGAGACTGAATAAAGGCTCTCCAACATGGTCTTTGTGTTGCAGTTTAATTATTTTAGGTCAGCTAGAAGTATTTTTTTAAAGCTGGAATTCCTAAGAGGCATGCTTTTAAGTTCTCAATTTGAGCCTATGAATCAACAGTCTTTGTCCACAATTACAGACAGAATGACGACCCACAAATCATTCAAAAACGCTTGATGAATCAGGTCAAACCTGACCTTCCACTTGCCTGTCTCAAGTGTTCCCATCCCCCTTCCCTCTGTTTGCTCTTTGTATTTTCCAGCTCTTTTTTAAGCTTTCAGGAGATATAGTTGTATTGTTTTTTTTTCTTAAACATTTCTTCAGACTCTTCTTATAGGCAGACTGTTATGGCCTGGCACTATTACTGTGATTTGCACCAGAATCTTCAGCGTAAATGAATTTCAACCCCAGAAGTACATTAAGGTATGCCTGGGTTCCAGCCATGCTCCAGACCTCTTTCCTCCTCCCCTCTACTTGGGAGGACCCTAACCTAGTCCTTAATTACCAGGAGCTTGTATTTGGTTTTAAAGACCAACGCCTGACCCTTTCCTACACCAGTTATGTCAGAATCCATGCCCTCACCCACTTGCTTTACAATGTGCAGTTCTATACATTTTAATCCTGCCACAATTGCAGATTTATAAATTACTAACATTCATGTATCCTTTTATAGTTATAGATTTTTGAAGATTTTTAGTAAGACTTTAAAGAAGTTTAATGGTTATTAACTTAATAGATACTAATTTCCAAAATAGTTATGGCTTACTAAGCACAGTATAACTAGAGGAAAGAAAAGAAGAAAAATAATTAAAATTAACACAGAAATAGATAGGATGAAGCACCTGAAATAATTAACTTTTGTAGGTCAAGGCTCAATTTGGGTCTTCATGTCCCTAAGCGGATGCATCCTAGCTTTGATACTTACTATCTGACTGAACTGGGCATATTTAAAATCAAAACAAAACAAAACAAAAACATACTTCTTTACACCTCAGTTTCTCCAACTTTAAAATTGTAATCAAAATAATGTCTCTCATAAGTTTGCTATGAGAATTAAATAAACTAATATATGCTGACATAAATTTCTTCACATATCTCAGTTTACATAATTGTCTGTGAAGTGAAATGAAAGTTTAGAAATCCTACCTCTTAACCAGTAAACTTTCTCCTGAATTTACTTGCAGCTTTTTGGCCTCCCATGCCTTCAAACAGAAAATGACCCCATAATCCATGATGCCAGCCATTCTTTCACACTTGATTTTAGGCACATGATATATTTGCTCCTATACTGAAGTTACAGAGATTTACAAAACTGTGTAAATATAATTCTATGGATTAACCTCAACTGGTCTTCAGTGTTCCTCTGGTCATCAACTTCTTTTAGTTAAAAGTTAATTCAGATGCTTTGTTTTTTCAAACACATACCTGTTTAATCATCTTCTCACATATAAAGTTTAAATTCCTATGACTTCCTCTCACATTACTTAACATTTGTCAACATTTAGATCTATTCTTTCCTATTTGTCTTCTGTCTTGGGATAAGTGTTCTTTTGATAGCTCCCTACTGAGTAATGCACAAAATTAAACCCTTAACTTGGCATCCATAAACTGATCTAGCTCCACAATTTGACCCCAGCCTACCTTGCCAGTTTTGCATTCGGCTTTGATTTGCCCACACAAGCACATATGGATTTATTTTTCAGTCATCAGACAAACCCTGAACCTTCCCACCTTCATGCCGTTGCTTATGAGGTGCCTTTGTCGAGGGTGTTCTTTCCCGGTATATATCAGATCCAGGCCAGGCTCATATGAACCCTCTTTCCATCCCCTCACTGGATTTATTCCACACTCTTTACTGGTACCCTTGCAGCATGTGTAACTTCCCACCTGAGCAACTACCACTTGTGTGTGCATGTGCATGTGTTTGTGTATTTGTATGTGTGTATGTGTTTCAGCAGATAGATGCTCCAAAAATTATAGTTTGATGGGATTATATCAAAGTTAATGGGCACATGAGAAGACATAAGTGTTGTAAATATTTAAGGCAGGAAATAATACTACATTTATTTATACTGACACTTAAAAATACATGATGTTTACCTTTGGATTAGTGTTTATAAATTATCAGTGACTTACTTATAATAACATTTCAGTTCGCCTGCATTTACTAAACATTCATCACTAAAAAGAAACCAATAGGAAAATAACCAGAAAATAGAAAATTGACATGAGATAATGAAGAATAACCTGTATGTTATTTAGTACTATGAGACATAGTTATCTCAGAATCACTGAAATTTACCACTGAGGGGCACTGAAAGGTCATGTACGCAACTTCCGCGTAGTGTCAAAGAAAAAAACACAGAGAGACTGGGTATTAATTATACCAACAGTTTATCTAGTTGTGACTAAAACCCATGATTTCTGACCTACTGTATGTGCTACTTTTATTTTGTAAGCTTTGTTTCATTGTTTTATGTTCTCCTGTGAATAAAGAAGAAAATAGTCCTCCATTGCTTCAGATATCACAGACTCTAGTCAGCTAATTATTTCGCCTCTGCCCTTAAAGCTTCAGTAGATCTTGAAATATACAAAGTGGTAAAAAAAAAAATTTGTGAATGAAAGAAATTCCAGCAAAAATGCTTTTTAAAATATATATTTTCTAATGTCTAATAACAAATTCCATATCCATCTTTTCATATCAATAACATAATACAAAGTACAAAAACCAGAGTATATTCAAGTAACAGTCAAGGGAATAAAGGTAGAAACCTGCTAATCTTCTGAAAGAGAAAAAATTCTGGAGATAAAGAATTGCCCTTATGTTGTATAATATGCCTGTGCTCTGATCTTTTAACCAAATCCATGTGTGGGCATATAATTGTTTCTATATAAAGTATAATTACATGAGCATAAAAATAGGAAAAAAGTGGGTTAAAGTAGCTTGTAACTTTGTAACATGTACCCACCTTTGGAAGCTATCATGTTGACAGAATAATTTCATATTGGCTGAAATTATTTTTGCACCTAAAATCTGTATCCTTATTATGCTGGTTTTAAAAATAAGGCCTACTTTTTCAATGATTCACTTGACCCTGGAACTAACTTTACTTTTAAATACTAAGAAGAAATAGTCTTTTTATAATATTCAATGATAGGCATTAAATTTATCAATATTATTGAGATATAGTTTTAAAAGGGAAAGGTTCTATATGCTTATCAAACCAATTTTTATTTCCTATAACATTAATGATTGCCATTTTCCTTATATAATTAATTTATTTTTACATAGCTAAGTAATTCCCAAATCCTCCAATATAAATTTTTGTTTGAAACTTGTGCTCTTTATCTATTCTTTAATCAGGTGCAAAATGTGGTGAATAGTATTGGAGGGTCTAACTTCTTTTCATGAAGATAATCAAGTAGATTTTCAACTCACTCCCCTTCCTGTGCAAATCTTTGCCTCTTCTGTACTGCCAGCTTAAGTTCCTCCTTCTCAGGCTTAAGTCAGCGTCCACTTATTTTCCAGAATCTAAAATTTGGTCGCTCTTTTCTCCTTTTACATTTTCTTTGTGCTTGTGGATTCATGCCATTTCAATGCCTGTCTCTAGTGGCACTATGATAGAATGCCAAGGAAAGTACATGTATTCAAAAGTTGATATGTTGCATGACCCCACTACAATTTTAATTTAGGAAAGTAGGCTTACTCTGAAAATTCAAATCCTAGAATTCTCTCTTATCCAGAACCAAAGAAACCATTTATCCCTGGCTTATACTTGGTGAGCTTTAGAGTATATGACACTTAGTGCTCTATATATGTATACAATTTTATTATTGCTGTTATTATTAACTAAAACTTAAAGTTCTCCAACTTTTTTCATTCATGAATTAGATAGAATTCATAGACAGTCATTAGTCCCTATTTATGTGTTTTTAGAAATTAATTATGTAAAACATAGTAGGTCTTTTTGTTCAGATGATAGTGAACTAAGTGTTTTTAGACCAGGTGTCTTACTGGAAACAACTAAAAATTTGGACACAAGTTTTTTGTTTTTTGTTTTAATCTCAAAAGTTTCAGGGAATTATCAGGACAAGTTGGGTTCATGGGTCAAATTTCTGGAAGAGAGGAGGCTGGCTTTTGCCACCTTTTTTTAAATTGTGACTTCTTACAATTACAGCTGAAAGGCTGAACAACTGAGCAGTTTGGGTAGACTGACCTTGGGGGAAAAAAAACTAAAATTCCAGATTTGTTTTAGTAGCTACATGGTGGTCTCTCTAGGTGTGGTTTGAATTTCCATTTTCTTTATGATTAACAATTTCCAACACTTTGTTATGATTGGCCATTCATATATCTTCCTTTTTTGAAGTGTCTGCTCAATTTCTTTGCTTCTTTTTTAATTAGGTTGCTGGTCACTTTATTACAGAGCTTTAGGATTTCTTCATATAAACTGGAAACAAATTATTTGTCAGATATATGTGCTTCAAGTTTGTGGCTGGCTTATTTATTTTCTCTCTTTTTTTAAATTTTGGTGAACAGAAGATTTAATTTTGATAAAGTTTAGTTTGCCTATTAGTTTTTTATCATTGCTGGGTCATATTGGTTAAGATTGTGAAGGTATTTTCCTATATTTTCTTCTAGAAGCTTTATAGTTTAGCTTTAATGTTAAAATTAGAGTTTATTTTTTCAAAAGTTAAAGTTCAAAATCATTTTGACATAATGTTTATGTTTAATGTGAAGTAAGAGGTAGGGTGTTTTCTTTTTAAATGAAAATCTAGTTGTTCCTTTGTCATCTTTTGAAAAGACTTCTCCAATCTCATTGAACTATTTGGGTGCCCTGTTCATACGTGTGCAGCTCTACATCTCGACTTTATTTTCTCCTGTTACTTTATTTGTTCTCCCTTAGCCAGAACTTCACTACCTTGATTACCCTTGGTTATTAGCAACTCTTGAAGTCAGGTAATACAAATCTTCCACATTCATCCTCCCTTTTTAAGGTTGTTTTGGGTATTCTTAGTCTTTTTTTTTTAATTTTGATATAAATTTTAAAATCAGCAAGTGAATTTCTAAAACAAAGCTGAAGTTGCACAGAGTTAGAAATGGGGAATCTGGAAACTGACCCAAATTACATGGAAACAGTCAGAACGATGATGTTGGCACAACAGAGCCAGGAAAGATTCTCTTTCCAGGAGTAGTACTTGCATAATCGGATATCCATATTGTCCCTTCTACTGTAATATATTACCCCGTTTTGTGTCTGGAAAAAGCTTCACTGGGCAATTCTGACAGTAGGTCTTTCGCAAATTGCATCCAGACAGGCTGGAACTGGAACAGGAAGAGCCTGGAGTACTCTGGGAAAGTCCCAGTCTTTCTGGAAAACAAGTTCATGAAAATTTGCGGAATATCACTAGTAATCAGGGAAATGGAAATTGAAACCTCATTGGCATACCTCTCACTATGCCTTCACCAGAATGGCTTAAAGTAGGGTAGTGATACCCAGTGCTGGTGAGGACGTAGAGGGACTCAGACCCTTGCAGACCGCTGTTTGGAATCTAGTTCGGTCAAGTTACTTTTGAAATGTTTGGAGATATTACTAAAGGTAAACATTTGCAAATCCTATGATCAGGCATTCCTTTTACCGGTTTGTAACCAAATAGAAAACGTTTATCTAAGCACAAATGCCTTTTACAAGAAGGCTTATATCAGAATTTTTTGAGATAGCACCAGCATTACTAGAAATATCAAACTGGGGACAACCTAAATAGAATAAATAAACTGTGATGTTTTTATACCTTGGATTAATAAGCAGAAAAAATAGTGAATCAGAAACATAATATTCAGTAAATGATGCTAAAATCAAAAGAATGAATATAAAACCCAAGATAGTAGTTAACTTTGTAAATGAAAGGAGAAATAGTGATTGGGGGGCATGAGAAGATTTCTGCTGTTAGTAATATTCTATTCCTTGACTTGAATAACTAGATACATTGATGTGTTTACTTTGATGATTTATTAAACATTGTATTTCTCTATAAGTAATATTTCGATAATATGTTTATTTTAAAAGCGAACGTTTATAGTATCATGGAGGGAGACAGAAATAGATTAGTTTTTGATTGTTTGTTTAATAAAGCAGATTAATGTTTTAAAAATGTTATTGAGGAATACACAGAATTATTAGAATTGGCAGAAAACTAGATTTGGAGGCTACTTCTCTAGGAACAATGACCAAATTAAGTATGAACTGGTATGGGGGAAAAATCCATGGCTGTCCATCTGAGCTCAGACAGTGCCCTTTCCAATGATGACACCTCTGGCCCACCCAGGACCCGGGACACTCTCTCTTCAGTCACTGCTGCTGCTGACCCCGTCACCAGAATGGGCTCTGAGCAGCTCCTTTTTCCCTGGGTTGCTAACATCTGACCTTCTGGGGTTGTGTTTCTCATTGGTAGAGCCTAGGTCATGTGTAAAGTCAACCTTCAATTCAAGCTAATAAAGAAAAAGGTAACTGGTGTTTCAGCTGTGATTGTACTTTGTATTTATAATGTGCCTTTCGGAACATAGGAAGAAGTGCCAGATGCTGCCAAAATAAATGATGGTTACCCACAAACTCACCCCTTTCATGTTATGTCTTTGAGTTCATGTTTCCAACACGATTTGCCAGTGCACACAGGGTGTCCATATATCTGAGCTGTATAAAGTGGTTTAGCAGCCATTCACGCCAATGAAGATGACCCAAGTTACAAATGTCTTTCATTCCAAAATGTAACCAGGCTTTTCTCAGTCCTTACCTTGTTCCTGGTAATCAACCCATTCTCTGAGTGGTGTGAGAAATCCTGCCATTTATGAAGATATTTTTACCATTTTCTGCTGTACTAGAAAATCTTGAAATGCTTAGTATCCATGTGGTGATAGAGTTTTTTCTTTCTGAATTTTATTCTCACTTACTGACTATATGAGAGAACAGTTATCCTGGTTTGCAAATAAAGACACTCACGTCTTTTAGCCAACCTATTATTTCCTTTTACTCAGTCAGTACACATTTTCCCCTCGCATTTTAACATCTTTAAAGACTGCTTGCATTTTACCATAAATAGAATATGATAGATTGGGAGCATTTCTGTTCCTTTTAGTGACATGCAGACTAGTTTTGCATCTTATAAGTAATCGTATCTTAGAATTGGTGAGATATAGTAAGGATTTTAAATACAAAAACAAAAATTAGTTGCAAATATATGATCAAGGTCATTGTATAATTGTGCCTCCTAGTTATCAATGCCCATATTTAATATTATAGACCTCAAACATCAAGATCCTCCAGGAAATTACACAAATCCAACACAAACCCTCACTTCCACTTGTCTGTTTTTACAGCTGTGTCATTCTTCTTTGTGTATCTCAGTACGGCACCTGCAGCCACTTCCCGTAGCCTCTCGGTGGTGTGTGGATTATACAGGGAATCCTCAGGCCAGCCATGGACTCTATCATTCTGCTTTTCTGCGTTCACTACCACAAAGCCAACACTCTCCTTTTCTGTACTTGATTAGTTCAAAGAGTGACTTCCCTATAAAACTACACTTCAGGTTTAAATGAATATACCACTGTAAACATGAGAATAATATATTTTATGTCTTGTCATCCTCCATCAGAAAAATCCCCTTGTTTTGCATTAATCCTTCCTCTCCCATATTACTGGCGGATCAATCAAACCAATGGTTTAATTTGTGTAGTGACCTACAGCTTTTGATAGGCACTTGTGGGTATCACTTCACTAGACTTTCATTGCAAATGTGTGTCTTATGACAAAACGATTATTCTCGTTTTACAGAGAGTAAAAAGAGTTTTGGTAAGCTCCCATAAGCTCATGTAACAGTGGATGGTAAATTCCAAATTATTGATTTCCAGTCCTCTGAATCAGTTGATTTTTATTATTTACCCTGCCATTTAATATCCAGACTCAGAATGTCTAAATTCCTTTTCTTCTGTTATTTTTTAGTTTCCACTTAATGCTCTTGTAATAAAGAATTTGAACAAACAATAGTGTTTTCTAGATACGTAACAAAAGTTGACAGACTTTATATCTGATCACCAGTATTTTTATTAATTGATTAATTCATTTTCAGTTTAGCTTGAGAAATGATCTCACAAATCAATTACTTTGGGAAAGGGGCAGACTTAGTATTTGTTTCTATTATAAAATGCATTTTTGAAGAACATGCCTTATAATAACATTGATCTTACTTGCCTATAACCTTTTTTTCCAACATCTCTTTTATTTCTAGTTATGTTTCGTCTCTATGACACAGATGGGAATGGCTTCCTGGACAGCTCGGTAATTTTTTTCCTCAAATATTCTGTGAAAATTTTAAAGTAGTTTGTTCTGAAAAATTCAATGAATACATTTATAGCTATTACCATAGAAGACATACTTAATATAATTTTCATGCACTCATAACATTTTTATCATCTGACTTTTTGAAAAGGACTATTCTGAGGAAACTGTTAGGATTACAATTATTCTATGAATAATTTTACCACATAAAAATGACTATTTATGCACTTGCAAGATAAAAAGACTCCAACCTTATTTGAATAAAACATGAGAAAGTTGAGAAGCATTGATCTAGAAAGAAAAAATGGTTGTGAGATTTGACACTATGGAAAACATTGAGGATACAAGTATAATGTAAAGGAATTGTAAAGTCAATTTAATTTTATAATATTCCTACTTAAAAAAAATTATTTATGCTGTTGAAATAGATAAATATATTTACAAGTTGCTTTGACAAACTTCCCTTTTTAAAATGTCTCATCCAATTTTAAATGCAACTTGCATACACTATAGCTTTAGTTATAAAAAAAATAGAAGGAAAACACCATTATATGTGTGATTTAACTGAAAGGAATAATTAAATGTTTATTTTATTTTTAACATATGCAAATCATTGTAGTTTTCAGAAGAGAAGTTATACTCTTAGTTAATTTGCACAATCAGTGCCTCATAAGTATACCTGTCTCAGACTCCATCCAATAATATACTTTATATTTGCTAATAATATAGTTTATATATTGCATGATTTCCTGTTCCCTAAAGGAAATGTTAAGAACAGAGGAGGGGGATGGGAGGAGGGGGAAGTACATAAAGGGCAGGTAAATGGTGATGGACAGAAACCTGGCTGGCGGTGGTGAACACACAATATGGTGCACAGGTGGTGTGTTATAGAATTGTGCACCTGACATCTGTATAGATTTGTTAACCAGTGTCATCCCAATATAGTCAACTAAAAATAGTAATAAAAGAATATGTGTCAGATTATGGAACTTTTGAAGTGCACAGTTACCTGAAAAACAAACAAACAAACAAATGCTTTGATATACTTAACACTGATTAAAATAAACATTATTTCTGATAATGAGTTTCTCTCATCATCTGGGGCTCCTCCCAATGGCAGACCTCAAACAGACTTGCACGAGCAAAGCAGTGAAGTTGGAGAAATATTTCTGTAACGCTGAGCAGGATCTCGGCTCAGCAGCTCCTCCAGAGAGCAATACAAGTGCACAGTTCCACTCTAGGAAATGAGCACTGATCTGCACTGTTGTTACAACTGTGGGATTTCTTATGTATCAGTCTCTCTGCATCTGCATCTGCTATCACTTTCATGTGTGAGTAGTGTTCAGTTTTTTATTTAGGGATATTAAGCTACGTGGTCCATTTGCCCATTTTCTGGTGGCATTTCACAACTAGGAGTTTAGATTATTTTCTAGATATTTCAATATTCTTATTGTAGCACTTCTGGCTACACTAATGCAAATTATCTTTTGACTGCAGATTTGTTTTGTAATGTTTCCTTTTAATTAAATTATAAGAATGTTTCTTTACTCGACTTTGAGCCATTGGTTGGTAGCTGATTTGAAAACTTAAGTGCTTTTTATGATCTCTGCCATTTTTTGTTAACATATAGTAAATTACTAGCAATATTTGTGACTATATTTACAATATTAAACAATGAGTTGGGGATAAATACATTTGTTTATGATTAAACTTGCCTTTATGGTTTTCTCCACAAAATTTACTGCCCCAGTATATTTCCTTCAATATTAGGATTAAATTGTACCTTCTGATGTCTTTTGTCTTAGAAATTTAAAGATGTAGCACTTCACATATTGGAAACAAAATAGCGGAAAATTGATATTTTGAAAAATGACCACTCTGCCTAATAATACTAATTAATGCTTATTATTCATTTGCAATTTGGCCGACAAGATAAATGTTTTTTATATTGTATAATAGCATGTTTAATATTTGCAGTAAATCTGCAAACTAGGTAATATTAGAATACTAAAAATAATATTTTTACTGATTAAAAAGCAGAGCCTGAGATAGGTTAAATAACTTAGCTAATATTACAAACCTATATTAATAGTTTGCCAAAAATAATTCCGATTTTTAAAAACATACTCAGAGACATTAACCATTCCAAACTTTTAAGGCCTGTATCAGCAAAAATATTGTGGATGAAAGATTAGTAACACACACACAATTCTAGCCTATGATTCCAAGGGATTTGTGTTTAAAAATTTTCCTATCTGTAGTAAGTAAACACACATATATTTGTATTATTTCTGGGGCAACCTTTGTTACATAAATAACATTTTCATGATTACATCTTTTCTGTGGAGAGGAAGTGTAGCTTTTATAAGATGGATCCATGTCCCCCCCAAATAGAAAACCTCTCTACCATATTCCCATCTTGATTCTATGAATATTAACTGCATATATTAGATCAGAGATTTGAGTAGAATAATTTTTCATTAACATATGAGGTTCGTCCAGGAAAAGTCCAACCATTGTTAATATAACAATAACGGTTTACATGACATCGATGTATCATGGCAGCCATGTCAAGTTACCTGCAAAGTGCATGTGTGAACCATGAAGACTTCACTGTACTAGTCAGTGGGGGCGGTAGAGGCTGTTGAGTGACTCAGTCATTTTGAAAGGGACGGTCACACTACACATGGCCATCCCATTCAAAATGACCGAGCAAGCAGGGCAACAAATCTGCATCAGAGTTTGCATTAAACTTCAACATTCCTCTGCGGAAACTATTCAGATCATTCAGAAGGCCACAGCTATGGGCAATTGGTGATCGGCAGCTCCCTCATGACAACATATCCGTTCATGCATCACATCTTGTGCAGAGCTTTTTGGCAAAACATCAAATCACTCAGGTGACTCAACCCCCCTGCAGCTCAGATTTTGTGCCCTGCAACTTCATCTTTTCACAAAACTGAAATAACCTTTGAAGGGGAAGAGATTTTAGACCGTCAATGAGAACCAGGAAAATACATCTGAACAGCTGATGGCAATCGGAAGAACTGTGTGAGGTCCCAAGGTGCCCACTTTGAAGAGGACTGAGGCGTTATTGCCCTATAATGTTTCTTGTATCTTGTTTCTTCTTCAATAAATGTCTCTGTTTTTCACATTATATGGCTGGATACCTTCTGGACAGACCTCATACATTCAAGCCTTATTCTTTTATATTTATATTTTGAATTATCACACTATATAACACCACTTCTAATTACGTCATTGACTACATTTAAATTACTAGCATTTACAGTCTATCTTTAGTGTTTTATGGAGATGGGGATAAATTAAAACATTAAATAAATGGATATGAAAAAATGCCTTTTTTTTTTTTTTTAGCAAAGCCATATGTATTCCTTAAAGGGCTGATGTTTGAGTAGAATAATGTGAAAATTCAAACTTAAATTCTATGCCTTCATAAAATAAACTCTACATGTACTTAGCCTTCCACCCTGGGCCCTGAAGACTCCTCTAGCAGAGCAAATTTTCCTAATAATGGCTAGAACAGTTAGTGTACATTGCCACTTTTATCAGAATAAAAATAAACCTCATAGTTGCTCTTGGACACTTCCTTCCACACCTGATTTCAAGCCAAAAGGTCAGGATATTCAGTGACTTAAAAATCACATCTTGTGAAAGTATACCTGCTCCTCCTTTCATCAGACTCTCCTTTGGCTTTCTTAGTTAACAATTTTCTGCTAAAAGAAACCCTTCCTTTGTATAGTGGTGCCCTCTCCTGGTGAAGATTTCTAGACAACGTACAAAGTGAATTTACATTTCTTCTTTTAGCTACAGTTAATCAGACCTTTTGAAAAGATATTAACCATAGAACTTTTAAGTTTGGGGGCCACATGTTGAACAGACAATAGCTGTAAATCAAATTAAAGAATTTACTAAGTCTTTGTTCTGATTGTCTCTCCTTCCTTCCTCTCTCTCTTTCTGCTCCAGGAACTAGAAAACATCATCAGTCAGATGATGCATGTGGCCGAGTACCTTGAATGGGATGTCACTGAACTTAACCCAGTATGTATATGAATGCTTAGCTGTTGACTAAGTTCTAAAAGATGCCTTTCTCTTTTGTCTTTCTTGGAGCCCTAATACATTACTATCATTTGATTTTTTTTTTGATAACTCTAAGATATTATTTCTAATCAGTAGTTAAAATGGATCTTGAACAAGGAAGGGTATATGTAGCGTTGTGAAACTCCTAGAAGTACGTTTTGTTTTTCTTCCTTTTGGAAATTAATTTGAATGGTTGTCTTATATGCATGGAGATAAACGGAAGCTGCCAATGTGCACTGCCACTGCCATGCCATGCCATGCCATAAAATAGTCAGAATTCATATATGCTGTTGATCTCTCTGATTGTCCTTATATGGAAATTGGTAAACTAGTCGTTTTAGAAGAGGATGAAGGTGATTGAGATGACGACAGTTTATTGTGCATAGTTTACTGACGATAGTGTATTGTGCTATTTTTGTATATGTGCAGTTTAATGCCTGCAACTCTTTGAGGTGGATACTACCATTTTATTCATTGTACAATGAGAAAATTGAAACGCCCAAATGTTCAAGTTATTTATCCAAAACGCTTAAGCTAGTTGCTGAAATCATTGAAAGAAATAGTATCTAACAATGCTTATAAAAACATAAACACTTCTTATTTTATTTATTTTTAAAAATATTTTATTTATTTATTTTTAGAGAGAGGGGGAAAGGGGGGAGAAAGAGAGGGAGAGAAACACCAATGTGTGGTTGCCTCTCACATGCCCCGCTACTGGGGACCTGGCCTTCAACCCAGACATGTGCCCTGACTGGGAATTGAACCAGTGACCCCTCGATTTTCAGGCCAGCACTCAATCTATTGAGCCACACCAGTCAGGACCATAAAAAATTCTTATTTTAATAGGTTTATATGAATTACAACATGCTTGATTAGAAACTGACTTTAGCTACAAGTAGTATTTGGGAAGAGTTAATTAGTGTTATTTATATTTTTTCTTTTTGAAACCAAGTAACTTTAGCAAATGGGTTAAGCAAATACAAATCAATTTCATTGAAATGGTTTGTGTTTTATTTGAATTCAAAAGTTTGTTCTTCAAACACTATTCACATTTATGCAGTTAACCACATGATGATGGCATGATTATGTGAATTGAGAACTCTGGTATCATTTCCTTGCTTTACAAACTCCTGCCAGTGAAGTACAATGAAATCACGTACAATGTCATGTACTAAGGAGGACACCATTCTTGCTGGAACATGGCTTTTCAAGTTTCAACTCAACTGTTTGTTTGTTTGTTTTTTTTGAAAAAAAATGCATGGAAATGCAGGTGCTGTGCCTAATGAGTTCAGATATCATAAGAATGCTATAGATTTTATATGGAATAGTAAAGTTTATGGTAACGTATTTAATTTTAGGAATACTGCTTGATTCGTCTTAATACTGTTTTCCCCGATATCAAGGGACTTGTTATAAATTCTGTTGTCTTTTTTGCTGATGTTAATCTAACACAACTTTCTCCATCCTTCTCGCCTTAACACCTGTGAACATTCTTTGTCTATCAATCAAGCCTTTTGTCCTCACTGGAGTGATTGTGGGTGGGGGTCCTTTTTCTATCAGCTGTCAAAGCAGAAGTGGGCTTTACCACTTTCCCAAAATAGATTTTTTGGGGGAGGGGATGAATTTGAAAAAGAGGGGATCTGGATACTTTAAGGAAGGAAAGAATTGGTGGGTAGGCCAACTGTGATAAATACCTATTGGAAAACACAAACAAAAACTATATCGCATTATTTGTCTTTTGTGGCACACCCAGGTGAGTCTGCCATTTCTCTGAGTGGCATAAATAGTAAAAAGTTAAGATAGAAGGCTTACCTTGAGCATCGTGCTTGCTGTCACAGGAACAGCCCCATCCTGCCTGATGGTTCAACAGCACTCTCCATTTTAATCACGAGTGTGCGTTTGCTCACATTGTCACAAACCTGATAAGTGTGCGTATATAAATGAAGAGAACTGAAAATGTGAGGTTGATGGCAGGGTGTAGGAAAGACTGAGATGTCCTTGGAAGGAATTAAAAAAAAAACAACTTAACCAGACTATAAGATTAGATTTCTTATGCACAAAATGAAAGCACCCACCACCATCTGAATCAAATGCTCTGTATTTTAGTTCTCTTCTCATTTATTCATTTTATACTAGTTCATCAGAGCCTTGATCTTATACCATTTCCCAAATTCTAAATAATGTCCCTGTGTTTCATTTTGAGAATAAGAAATAATTATCATCATCATTTTGTTCCAAAAAATCTCTCTCTTTCCAATACTTATTCATTTCTTCTGAAGGAAAATAATCGATTTTTACATATTTTCTGAGGGAAGATACCAGTAAATCAAGTTCGGGAGTTTTAGTCAAGCAACACTTCTATCAAACTTTTATTCTAATGCTCTCTGCATTTGTTTTTCTGAATTGATGAAAATGTCCATATTAAAGATGCTGAGTTACTTCTGTCATTGGAACTCTACCATATTTGCCGTTGTGGTACAATTAGGTAGGAAGTACTTTGCCTTCCTAGAGCCAATGGTAATATATTTGAACTTACATATAGTTTCTGCTAATATAACACTACCAACATTAATATCACGCTTACTATACTCGTACATGTTAGTTGCTCTTTGAAGACACTTTCGTTAAGACATTGAACCCTCACAACAAAACTTTGCATCAAATATTATTATTACTATAAAGCAATCAAAGGTATTAACCAACACAGACTGTGTAGAACATTTTGGGACACTCTGCAAGTCATGTTTAGGAAAAAGGTAATAAAAAATGACTTGGTTGGTTAACTTCCTGGCTCTATTAAGTTCTTATAGACAATTAAAAACAACTTAATTCCCCCACCTTTTACCACTTTGCAAAGAATTGTTTCAGCTCTTTACCATGAAGCTAATTCAGACATTATCTGGCATATATATGAATTTTTAAAATAATTTAGAGAAAGCAATTAAACACCAATTTTACTTATAAATTAAAGACATCTTGTTTTAGCTGTACCATTCAGTGATGGCATATTAAAGAGTTAAACCATTATTTGTAAAAGTTGATCAGTGAAAGTAGTCAGGTTCTAGAAATTATAACAAAGCCACTATATACCCAGTATGAGATTAATATTGTAGAAGTTTACCTAGATACTTACCTCAACTCTCCACTTAGCTGCTTGTCACAGTTAAAACCAATCCAGTGTAATGCTTCAGTATATCCGATGAAATGTACGATATAGATTTATTGCAAGGTTTCCCTCTACTCTTCTGCTTCAGATCCTTCACGAAATGATGGAAGAAATCGACTATGATCATGATGGGACGGTTTCTCTGGAAGAATGGATCCAAGGAGGAATGACAACTATCCCACTTCTTGTGCTCCTGGGCTTGGAAAATGTAAGCATCGACACAGGTCGTAGGGCAGTGGGGTTCTCCATTACACACTTTGATTATAAGTTAATCGGGCCCTTGTCTACCAGTAAGCATGTAATGAGTTTCTGGCCCTTTTAATAACTATGCACAGTGCAGTTTAACAGTAACTCCTTGTGTAACGATGCTTGTCATAATACGTAATTTCTTTTTTTCCTCTATTTGAAGTATAATCTAGTTCCAAAACATTAACGACTATCTCATTTTATCTAATGCAAAAAACCGCAATATTATTGCATTCTGTGGTTCTTCATCCCATACCATATGTGCCCTCCCTGTGGAGGTAATCTACTTAATTGATAAGTGATACTTGGAGGAGCCAATTATATATCGAGGTGGTTAAGAGAACACACACACACATACACACACACACACACACACACACACACACACACTTGTTTCTTACATATGAGCAGATCAGCCAGGCCTTTGTTCCAAGCCTATCAAAAGTTTTCTAATATTAGTGCCTCTAGTGGCAATGGAATACTGGTTTAGGGGAATAAAATAGATCAACCCAAATTCAGAATGTGGTTTGATAGGGACTTTGAAAGAAAATCTTGTTCCTGAGCCTTGATATTAATTCTAATTCATTAAAATTAATTAGTTCATTAAAAAAGCCAAGCCAATGTTAGATTTTTGTTATTAGCATTAATAGTTAAATATAAATAAACAATAAAATGCATATTGTAAAATGTATACTTAGATTTAAGAGCATTACTAAGAGCGTCATGGCACCTAAAATATTTAGAGACTGAGATACAAGGACATGGTGCCCACTATTTTCCTGGTGACCCCAACACATTTTGTACTTCTTATTACCAGCAATGACAGTTTTGCAGATTTAAGACTATACCACAGTTATTCAAGACACCAAAATTTTGAAAGTCAATCTTAAGAACACTTACAGTGTGTGTCTGTCAAACATGTGGGAATATATACAAATGTGCTTGTACACACTTACTTAAGGGTTTGGGAATATATAAATGGGCTTCAGAACAGTAGCACTTGTGTCGTTTTCATGTGAGTCTTCATGTTCCTTTACACTCAGACAGCTCTCAACCTTCATGAGGCCCATGGGACTTACAGATGTGGTCAGGGAGGAGAAGAAAAATTACAAATAGATGATACATAGGATATTACCCTTAAAGTAGATAATTTATTAACACAGTAATAAATACAGGTCATATTGTTAATAGATATTATTTCTGCACTTTGAAAATTAATACTGCAAGCTTTCCTTGCATATGATTTTCTTATACTATACATAAACTAGTATCTTTTTCTAATTATTATATTTCTCTGTACTATAAATATTTGCTTAATTGTTTGATATACTTTTTGATAGAAGCATATGGAATCAGACTTGGGAGAAAACAAAAAGAAAATTGACAGAATGATAACATTTTAAGATTTAGTATTTACTCATATAAGAAATAATTGTTAAGTGGCTAGTCAAGAAGTTCTAATTAATAATGGACCCCCACAGGGAATTTAATATTTTTAAAGCTAAATTTTAAAAAAATTTCAGATATTTATGGAAATTCTAGAATGAGAGAATGAGATAAGATGCAGGGATGAGTGAGTAAACCATCTGGTGGTTGGGGGATTCGATGAGAATGCACATAAATGAAGACTAAGTCATCTATATTTTCAGTATCACAGAAAGGTTTTGAAATGATGTTTTTCTTTGAAAACTACTTTTTACAGTTTGATTCATAAGTATAGACATTTGTGAAGTTATGAAAATAGAATGGGTACGTATAGTCCACTGTATAGCTTTGGCTCATCAGTTTCTAGTGTAGCTGTAACTTTATGTCAACCGAATGACAGCTCGTTGCCGTTAGCGTAGCTCAGGTTCATGATTCATAATTTATCTTATAATCATGTTATAAAATTTATATTTTACGTTTTTAATAAAAAAGGTAATGTTTTGGGTGCTTAATAGGAGAAATCAACTTAGAGCTTTAAAGTAACCAGATGTGCTCCTAAGCTGTGTTCCCAGTGATGGACACTAGATGGCAGGGCTGCATTGTTTAAAATTTGGAAGTTAACAAGAAAGATTAGATTTTCCCTTGTACCAAACAAGTCTAAGAGCAATATCCTTTTTCCTTTACTCTTAAAAAAAAAAAGTCAATAATATTTAAATTGCCATTTAACAAAATGCATAAGCCATGTAATTATGATCACAAAACATAATATCTATTAGAAGTGGCTTTTTAATAGGCAGGGTGTTTTCAGAAAGCAGGAATGACACATTGACAACTGAGTGCTGAGGGCCTTTTTTTTTTTTTTTTTTGATAATTGAGATTTATTTCCTTTTCTGTAGGCGGTTAATGTGTTATGTTATTACCTGTAGAGAATTTGATTCATAGTGTTATTTCCCCCCAGGCCACCCTTCCCCTCTCTCCTCCCCCACATACACTGTTGCTTATCAAATTGGAATTCTAGAGGCTTTAGGTTGAATTCAGCCATTTATTGTGGGGCCAGTCTTGTTATGTTGTCCTATATATTCTTGTCTGTTGTCAATTATGAGCTCGGGGAGTAGATTCTAATTGACAGCGCATGTTAAATCCCACAGTGTATACGAGAGTGACTGTGGTGTTCTAGCTAAATTACACAGATAAGAACATCGTCCTAGGAGAGTAATCCTTGTTTCTAATATAAGGCAGAGCAGCTGTGATTTTATTATAGTTTATTTTTCTCCATTAACAGAATTTTAAAAGCTACTCTATGTTAAAAAAAATTTCTGTTTTAGTTCCAAAATCAGAAAGGCAGCTTATTAGAACATCTATATCAAATAATAGAAATAATCATTTCCTTTTTCTGACACGAAGTCTGCCAGACTTTAAGATACCCAATATGAAGTGGTGCAGACTCTTACACCTCATGGAAAATAGTGCATTTGTGTGGATGTGAGATTTTGATTACAATAAAATTTATACCTGAGAGTCACTCTTTCTTTGGTATTCATTTGATTGAAAACTTATTTCCTTAAATGTCTCAATTTTGAATGAATTTTTAAAAAATAACTATATCTAGTAAAAACTGTGCTCTAGGAAGCACACTTTGCAAAGGGACAGTTAGTAAATAGCCCCGGCTTTGTCGGACACAGGCCTCATTGCAACTGCTCAGCTCTCCAGCTAAGAGTGAAAACAATCACAGACACTAAGCAAATGAGAGAGCAGGGCTGTGTGCCTGTCAGACTTTACTCACAGGCGTGGGCCGATGTCCTGATCTGTACGCATGGGCCATAGTGCCCTGACCCTTGATTTATTCTATGACTAATCTGTCATATTACAAACACAAAGATTTTAAATTTACTTTTAGTCATTTAGGAGAAAGAACTCTAATAACTTTTAAGTCAATTAGAAAACCCCAGCAAGACATGAAGACTAATGAAGAAATAGCATAGTAACAGTGAACTTCATCAAATTGGTCTTCACCCTGGCCCTGTTGTTAATTAACTAGCTCTTTTTTTTTTTTTTTTTGCCTGCCAGTCATTCTTTCTGGACATACAAAATGTTAATCAAGAATATCCCTTTCCTTCTAATATTCTTTCAGTATAGACATTCCTTTTCCTAGAAAAACAAAATAAATGATAATGCTTAAATTCCTGAAATCTGTCATCTTAGATCTTTACTAGAGTTTTCAAGGAAAATTCCTAGATTCATATTATTATATAAACAGGATTACACATTTTAGTAGAAGCCTTGCTTGAAAGGATGCTACCTTCTTAGTTTTGAATTTTTGTTATCACATCTGACCTGTATGATTTTGGAATGGGATATATATTTTGATTTCACTATATAAGCTCACCGAATCCTGGTCTTTAATCCTATAAGCAGTTTAAACTTTGCCATTAATTGAAATGTTTTAGGACACAGTTTTATGACTCATTAGAGTAAAAGTAATCATTGGGTTTGCCTTCTGATTGCTGATGAAATGTGATGCCCGATAAAATTTTTTAGTATGATGGAGAGTAGAAGATGACATATTCTTAATAGACTAAGCTATATTTGAAAAGCTAATATTCTATACTCAATTTTGTAAGATTGAATTTGATCACCTTGTTGTTCTTCTGTTTATTGCTTGGTCCAGAAAGGCGTTACGCAGCTGGATAAACTCAGCAGTTCTTGAGATCCCAGATAAGGGCATCCAAAGAGAATGACTGTTGAGTTTGCCTTTGAACCTCAAGAATGGCAGGGTCTGAGCCTAACTTCAGACGGTGTGATCTGGAGATAAACAGTTGATTGCTACTCCAGTCAGAATTTTAAAACTTCCTCCCTCATTCCTTTTGCCCAGGCATGATACAGCCTATCATTTTGTCTAAAAGAGAATTTTCTTTCATATTTCTAGAAAAGTGAGGTAATTTAATGGTGCTTATTACTTAATGGGCTGGAATTAATTTGTGTCATCAGCTCTTCTGTATGTCATAACTGAAGTCAGTTGAAATGGAGATATGGCTTGGTGTGGGAGTGGGGTATTTTGGCTGGGTTATCAGTGAAATTTCTCCTTGAGGTCTTTTGAAGACATGATATTATTTATAATAGTCCTAGTTCAGCTGAACACTATATGTGACCTTGAATGTATGTATCAGAGAAGAAAACTATAACTTTAGAAATCACTATTGATAATGAAATAGGTTTCAGAAGTTCCAAAGGGCATTTTTCCCTTTGAAACCTCCTTTTGACTTCTAGGGGATTAACAGGAGAGGAAGAACCTGGAGCTTCTCTGTGTGAACTTGCCTAGGAGTCATTAAGCATTTCTTTATCATAAACACATAACTAACCTGCTTCATTATACAGTACAATGTTTTCTAAATATCAGGAATATATTTCTATGAAAAAATTAGGAGAACAAATTTTTTATGAAATATGGCAAACCTACAAACATCCTTCTAAAATCTTTTGGGTAAAACAGTGGAATGTTAACACAGCTCAATAACCCAATGATGTTAATAATATTTGCTGTTTATATAACACCAATCTTCTGAGGAGTGAAATTGACTTCACGGGTATTGTATAATGAAAGCTCACACCAGGGCCTGGGAGAGGAAAGTGGGTACTTTCACTTTGTTAGAGAGGAAAATAAGAAGAGAGGTGAAATGGCTTATGTACATTTTCAGAGGAGGCCAGGAATCAAGCTGTCCGCATTTCTTCTACATTTCTTTCTTATAAAAATGAATTCCTTTCTATGACAATAAATATTTATTTGCAACAGAAGTACTAATAGGAACATGCTCAACTGGCTGATAGAATATAGCAGGGGACAGATTCTCCTCCTCCCCCACCAAGTTTGCAATCTAAATTAGACAAACAAGACAAGACATGAAAATACAGAGAGTTGGAGTATAATTTGCACTGCTGAGAAGTAGTTGGCTCCTGGTTTCAATTTCTTCTCTTGAAGCCACATACATATTTCATCTTTTGCATATTTTGGCAATATATCCAGCTAAGAGCTATAAAGCTATTTAATTTGTTTTTTGGTAAAGCCTTTTATGCCTGGGTAATGCATTTGTACATCACTTGCAGCTTGTAACATGGCTAAGTGTTCTGATTGACAGAACACCCACGTTCAGACTTGCTTATTTTTGATAAGGAAATGCCAGCTAACTTGGTCCATATGTGCTCTTCAACAGGATGAGGCTTATTCACATGTAATGGACAATCATTTAAAAATAAAATAACAAGGATTATGAGAACAGTAATACATAGGAGAATTGAATTTTTCCCTTCTCCTTTTCACTTAGAAATATCTTTTAATCATTAAACCATTCGCTTTATCAATATGTTTTTAAAAATTAACAACCTCATTGCTTAAACTTTTTATATCAGGATGTTTTGTTCTTATTTGAGGGAATAGAAATTTAAAAATATAGATAGTTTGGAAAATAGAGCAAAGTTAAACAGTTATATAAAGCATTCTATTCATGTAATAAACATACTAAAATTCTTATGACTGGAGCAAGCCAGAACTGGATCCAGAAAAGTCTACCACACTTATTTCATAAGTTCTGGGAGAGAATTAAAACACTTGGTCTTCTGAAGTCTTCTCCATGATACCTTCCGTCTTACTGCTTTTGTTGAGAACGTGTTGCCCTTTTGAGCATTGTCAGGGACTATGAAGAGTTTGAAATTTAGTTTACTTACAAGTTAACGAGTTAGCTTGCCAGTTACACTCTGGATGCTGACAGAGGACATGAGACTCCGGGGTCAGAGACTAAGGACTTTTTAACTCACAGCAAAGCAAGCAGGAGCTTCATGCCTGAGCCACTTCCCTGGGCCCATGACGTCTTGGAAGGAAGACGGAGTGTGGCCCAAGTAATTCCAGTGCAGACCACTAGAGCTTAGAACCCCCGGCATAGGGAAAGTAGGTATTTTTATAATGTGAAGTAAACAAATCTGCTTAACCTTTGCTGAGATGGGAAAGATTTTTATTTCATTTTATCAACCCTCTTCTGTGGAGTGATTCATAGCTCCATTGTGTAAAGCTGTTTGTTATTTAAACATCTTTGAAAAGATAGCCTGGAATGAAAGATTTCTTCTGCTTACAAAATGTGCAGAAATTTGAGAGATCCTTCGAAAATTAGCTCCCAGGAAGCATTTCCACTACTGTTTCATATGATGCAAATTTGACATTTCTGGGTCTAATGTAAGGACCTAATCTGGTTCTACAAATCTGGAGGCTTATCTCTTGGTTAAGAATAAGAAAAAGTGGTTAGGAAGTTTTTTTAATCAATAGAAACAAGATGATCTGGACAAGTTTATATTGTTTCACTACTAGAGAATTAGTATTGTAATGTGCCTCCCAGCACATAGTAGGTACTCAAAAAATTATAAGGCAAATGTATTCTAAGAAATACCATATCTTGGCTAATTATGACCTATAATGGTTTTGATAGAAAACCAGTAAATGATGTCTAAAATTAATTGAATTTGATGCAATTTGATGAATGCTATATAAGGACTGGATGTTACTGTGAAAATAATGGTAATAAAAGTAATAATATGCAATAACTTCATTTAATACTTCATTTATAAACTTCTCATAAGGAGTTCAGGGCATTCATAAATATCGTTATTTCATTTTACTTTAATCTTGAACAGTGCAGATATAATTAAATACCTATTAGTGAAATCACTGTTATGGCATTATATATAGTTTTACTTAGAAGAATACATAATAATTACAGTTGTTTTGCTAAAATGTGAATTAATTTCAACAAGGTTTTATTACAGTAAGTAACTATGATTGTTATAAATACAGTAAAACAATTTTAATATTTTACTGCCTTTTATGAGATTAAAATTAGTCATATTTTACAAAAAAAGAAGAAAGCAAATGATTGTGTAATTTAGGTCTTTAAAAAAGTTTATTCTTTAAAATTTACTATTTGAGATCCATAAATATGTACTAATATAAACTTTAACATATAGGCAGCTCCCAGTTGAAGCCTTAGAATATCACAAATAACTGACCTTTTAGTATCATTCCTGCCTTATCCCATTCTTCAGCTTTCTTATAAGATTTAACCACCATCATAAAACTTGCACATTCAGACTACTAAGCAAGGGTTAACATTTTTTTTCCAATTTTTCATTTGTAAGGCTCTTCCCCTCATTTTCTATGTCTTTATTCATTTATTTGTTTATGGAATCGTGCTTAGGATAAAGTATTCAAAGCCGAGGCAGACACGTCCCTCACTTTGGCAGGTCATTATGATGGTTTGGGACATGCTGTTGAACTGCTGACATTGGACGAAAATTTGTGGGTTGCTATAGCCTACGAGATTTGTTAGCAGGATCCCATTGCGCTCAGAGCACATGTGTTTTTCTAGACTCTTTGGCGACCTTGGAGAAAGTCAGGGATGAAATAACAGATTGTCTTCAAATGCTTCAGTCCAGCTCTGAATTTTATTGGCACTTACATATTCCACTGTTTATTTCATTAAGTGCAATCTGTTTCTCTTATGTCCCGTGCAGAACGTGAAAGATGATGGACAGCATGTGTGGAGACTCAAGCACTTTAACAAACCTGCCTACTGCAATCTCTGCCTGAACATGCTGATCGGGGTGGGCAAGCAAGGCCTCTGCTGCTCCTGTGAGTACGCGTGCTCCGCCGGGACGTGCGCACTTCCGCTGCGGAGAGGCTGCTCTTTATGGGAGGGTCCCGTTTGCACAGGGAGACCTAGGAAAGCGACCTCGCCATTGCTGTAACTGTGATTTACATTTCCTTGTGGTGCGTTTCTGAACAATTAGGTCACGCTCGTTTTAACTTTCTTCAGTTTTGGAAAACCCTCACTTAGGAAAGAACTAAGGACATTTTCCAATCCGTTAGCCATTTTCTTTCCACTGTAGTTTAATTTTTCATTGTTCCCATTTCTATGGAGATTATTACAAAACTTTCACTAGTTTCTCTTATTTATATCTATCTCATCTTTATCTTATTTTTTACCCCTGTTCTAAGTTAGTCACTTTATTCACATTGACTTCTCATAATGAGTCAGTTCCTCAGGTCTTTTTGGAAAGTTAAATTAATTGACTGTCAGTTTGCATTCAAATTAGGAAATCACAAGAAACACAAACTAATCTTGCAGTGTAGGCACATTGGCTTTAATGCTATTATGAAGAAACTCTTCAAATGTGATTAATAAATATTGGAACCCAAAGCCTTCCCAGTTCACGAGATGTGGCCATTATTTTCACTTCAGTGCTTTTTTATCTTCTCAATTTTCATTGTATTCTATTAAGTGAATACTGCCCAGTAGAATTTTCTAATAGCATACTTTACAATTAATTTATAAGTCACCTACGTGTTTTTAAATCTATACCAGGTAAACCTGAGAAACTTTTTCATCCCCTGAAGTCCCTGGTAAAACTGAAAGTATATCATGTCCTCCTTACAAAGCGTGAAGTTGTCTCGGTCCAGCAATTTGTCCATCTTACACCCTTCTCTGCTATGAAACTGTCAGGCTTATTAAGCACATCCCATTTTTGTGTATTTATATTAAATCTAATTTCTTATTTGGCTTCCACGTACTGTGTCATTTTCAGATACTATTTTTAGGTAGCCACATCATTTGTAGTATATTTGAGAATTAGTTCCCTCTCAGATGTATTATTTGACATTAAAAACCATGTTTCGGTGCCACATTTAAGTGATGTCTTATTTAAGGATTTTAATAAAGTTACATGGTATTTCCCAGTGTTGGCTTTTGAGGGCAACTTCTGGTGGTTTCATTTGTAAAACTAGTTACATTAGAACAGTCCATGTGCAGGAAAAGTATGTTGTTTTTAAAGTTTTAGTATTTTTAAGGAAAATAATTTTTCATGGTAGATTTTATTGATGGGAGCATAGGCAATGTAATAACTCTCCAAAAGATGAAGTGTCATTGAGACAGTGAGAATTTTTGCTCACAAATTTAAGTGATTAGTGAGGCAAATGAAGTACCCTTACTGTTATTGTCAAGATGGAAGAGAAGAAAAAATATGTTTTTTTCCTTAATGTTGCAAAAGGACATCACAGGTGTGGATGACATGGAAAAGTTTTACTATATAAATATTATGTGGATTTACTATTTTTCATTCTAATTTTATGCAGTGGTTTATTTTTTGCTTGTTTTCTTAAGAAGGCTACATGGTTGTTTTAAATTTTTCTATTTATTCGTGCATTTAGAACTCTTAAATTTTTTATTTTATTGAAAGAACATCTGTATATGACCCTAAGTCACTTTCAAAATCAAGCTACGAAATAATTTCAAGATGCCAATGAAATATATGTCACATTTTATATGTATTACCCACATACATGTGTATATTGATGCATATTGCAAATAAATATCAATATTTGCATTTGTGTATATGTAGATATCACATGTTACCTAGCGAAAGTTGTTCCTCTCGGACAAACAGTGCCATGACAAGTGAGGGATGAGCTGTTGCTAAGGCCTGGCATGTATGATGAAATCTATTCTCTAGAAATAGACAAATCAGCCATTTAAGGCTCAGATAAATCAATAGACAAAATAGCACAAACTCATGGGCTTTCATTCCCATGCCTACCAGCTGTGCTCATGCCTATACTTCATAAAATATAGATCCCTTTTTCTAGCAAATGACACCAAGCCATTTGGCAGTCATCAATTTGTCTTTAATATTTTTGTCATCTGGAAGTTATTGTGAAAAATTTGAGGGAGGTCTGATTTAATTAAGCATTTCCTGCTATGCCATGACGGAGGCGTCTTGGTTTTTCACATGCATAATATTTCCTGTGCTAATTGGTCTTTTGTATTCCATGGTAAAAACAGTCGACTTCAGACTTTTTCTTGATGTGGCTGATTGGATTGATTAGGGAGCATTGGACATGAAATGAGATTCTGTTAATGTCATTCTTTCCCTATAAAACTGCAATCAGGACCAGGATTAGCTCTGAATTTGTGTACATGTTTCCTTACAGTTTGTAAGTACACAGTGCATGAGCGCTGTGTGGCCAGAGCACCTCCTTCCTGTATCAAGACCTATGTGAAGTCCAAGAAGAACACCGATGTAAGTGCGTAGCAGTGTGGGCTTTCTGAGGGGGGCATGTATGGATCCCTCGTCTTAATGCCTCTTCTTACCACCACACTCTGCCCTGTTCTAGGTGATGCACCATTACTGGGTTGAAGGCAACTGCCCCACCAAGTGTGATAAGTGCCATAAAACTGTCAAATGTTACCAGGGCCTCACAGGACTGCATTGTGTTTGGTGTCACACCACAGTGAGTAACACTGGAAAACAAATCTCTAGAAATGACTCACTTTGAAGACTGTGTATCTCATACTCTTTTTGTAGGAATCCTACCCTGCAAGATCACCCTGAATTCAGACTAAGCATAAAACCATGGAAGGTTCTTATTTCATTTGGTTTTCAAAGGGAAAAGGGTTGGAGTCATACAATCCAAAATTTTAGAGCTAGCGACAACTTTAGATATGATACTATCATATAATTTTCAAATTGTTCTCTGTGGAGCCTTAGGAGTTACCAGGAAGGTAATCAGAAATCACGGCGAGGCATGGGCCATGAACCTGGGGTACTGACTGAGTGAAGTTTGTCTCTCCCTCTACTACTCCACACCCTGGTTTGGTAGAGTTTTCTGTTTTACATATGTAAATTAATTTTAGTCACAAAACCTGTGGGCTTAAACAGGGTAGAAGATGAACAAGGTGTAAAGATATAGTTGTATAGTGAAGATACTAAGACCAATGAAAACTAAGCAAATTGCCTGTGACCACATGGCTAGGTCGAGGCAAGTGAGTTCACATTCAGTTCTTGGTGCTTCTATGTACACACTTGTCTCTTTCTTACATGTTAATACATTGTCCCTCCAGTTCAGTCATAAACTGAGTGATAAGAAATACAGAACTAAACTCATTCATGGTGTTGGCAACTGAAAAAGAAAAGGTGAATTGGCCTTTCCTGGGACACGTTAGGACTCCTCCTGGTTCACATGATTGTTAAAGTTGACTTCAAATAACCTCTGGAATAAAGGCAATTGTTAGATGATACCTTTAGCGTTTCATATTTAATTTCTGGATATTAATTAGGATGCACATGTTCAAAGAATAGCTATATTCGGCAACATAGTTACAAATCATTTAAGGATTGGGTTTTCTGTTGTTGCTGTTTTTTTCTCAATTGTTTATTCTTGTTTGTGTTTCTTGTTATAAGACAAATTGTTCTTGCTTTTGTGGGAATAAAACAGTAGAGAGCACTGTTCAAGTTAAGCAAATGAGCTCCTCCGTCATGTCCTTCACTGCCTTCCCCTACCCACCACCCAAACTCAGACACATACACTCATGATAATGAGAAAAACAAACTGTGAATTGCATTTAAAAAATAAATTTAAGTACTTTTTTTAAGTGAACACATTTTCTTCAATCATTTTCAGCTATTAAATTGTATTTACATTTGAAATTTCCTCAATTATGAAAAACAGTTTTATTTTTTGAAGTGTTTAGTTATAATAAATTGTCTAACAACGATTTAAATTACACACATGAATTACTGAAACATAATGAGTTCTCAGTTTTAAGAAAACCACAACTATTTTTTTTTAAAAATTCATGCACATTAAACATAGTCATTTTTTGCAACACATCTATAAAAATATATAATTTTTATTTCAGATATTGTAGGAGCCAGCTCCTCTTATTTTTCCCGTATAGTGCATCTTTCACTAGTGATATTTTCAACATAAACTTTAACTATAGACTATCAGAATTTATTTCATCTTTGTGTTTAAGTTATTTTCTCATTCTTCATAAATTTCAAATGTAATATCTCAATTTTTAAATTTTTCCTTACTTTTTCATTTCTTGAAAAAAAAAATCCATGTGTTTTAAATGCGTACTCAGCTTGAACACTCCAAAAATATGCATGGGTGCCTCTCCTAATGTGAAAGCTTTTAGAATTTTTTCTATTTGACTTCTGTCCTACTTTCCCCCTTTAATCTTTATGAAGTATTGTATATGCCCCACTCTCTCCATTCAACAGGAATCACTCTCCTCAGAGTTACCATTGCTAGTGGGCTCTTGGTGAGACCACCTGTTGAAATTATTTTTGTTTTATATTCCATCATGTTTTTTTCTTTCTTTCTTTTGTTTCAACAGTTTCTCTAATCCGTGACTCCAAAATTAACATTTCTAGCTCAACTATTCATGAGTTATACATTGATATATGATCTTGAAACTGGCCCTCACTTTGCAAGAAATTAGGCCCTTCCTTTTAAGAGAGAGTTCCACTTTAGAAAAAACTATATTTTTTTAAAATCTTGGATTTTGTAAATGTTTAAATCAGTTCAGACAACAGGACTTTACATCTTATTCTTAAATAATGACCCATGTTATTAGGAAGGTAATTCTATTGTTCATTACAGGAGAACACAGTGTAAACGGCAAAGGTCCTTATATCCCTGAGTTATACTCAGGAAACAAGCCCACCATGGACACTGTGGTATAAGGAGGAGCCAGAAAACGCATGGCTTCCCTTGTACTAAGTTTTCTCAAGTTCTGATGCTCCTGGCCTACCTTAAGTTTATGTGCTATAAACCGTGATATCTGGGAGTCCCATGGATATTGGGTTCATGAAATAAGACTTGCCCAGTAATAGTTCTCATGTATTTTTTAAAAAATATACAGCCTTCTCAAAAGCAACTTTAGCTTCTGTACACATTTTTTTTTAAATTTTAAGCAATTATAAGGACTCATTAATATGTTGATTTTGTGCCTAAGTTAAACAGAATAATTTACCTCAGGTCATTTATGTATTTGGTATAATTCGTAGTTTCTTCTTTAATCACCATATGAAAATTTTAGTGCAAAGTAGACTTGCTCTTGAGTGATGCTTACCTATTACTACTGATTGCCTTTAAACAAACTGAATCTACTTTCTTATGTTCTTCTACTTTCTGAAAAATGCTGTTATTGTAGCAAAGGGCTAACTAAAGTGAAATTGATGGGATATGGTACAGTCAATGTAACCCTTTAAAGAAAGAAGTCCTATCTAAATGAAGTCCAGGAGAAATGGATTGCAGAGAGAAACAAAGAGAATGAAAGTGGACTTCATTTCAGGGTTTTCAAATGCTGTTGCTTCCTTTTACATAATACTTTAGGAAATGTCTGAGGTCTTAGAAACCAGACTGAGCACATTCTTAAGATGGTCTCTCTCCAACGATGAAGATGGTAGTTCTGTAGTCTTGGGCCAGGAATGTAAAGGTTTTAGGTAGTTTTCTAATTTGCAAAGTAGAGTTAATGATACCTATATTGTAGAATTGTTAATAATAATTAAATGACTAGATGTGTTTAAGGCAGAACCTTATACATAACAAGTGCTCAGTAATTGACTATTATTAGCACAGTGAAACCTGTGTAAAGTTTGATGCGAGGTCACAAAACCCAACTCACAGCTCTCAGAGGACACTTCATGAATATTACTCATGCCTTTCCTCTTCCACCTCTGGAGGGATCTGTAATTTCCCAGTCGAAAGCAGAACAGCATTTACATGTTCTGAAAACACCCAGAACTGTGCGGTACTGAATCTCAGTAAATCCTAGACTAAACTGAATTTTTTATAATTCACAGATAGTAACTATTCCAACTCTCTTTTCTATGAGACACATATCATCATGTTAGTAGTCACTGAAAATAGAATTAGAAGTCAAGTTATATCATTCTTGTCTTTCACCTTTATCTCTTATAGTCAACCTATCATTGGGACTTTAAATTTTCTCCTTAAAATATCTCTCTCAGACTTGAGTTTTTTTCTTCATCCTTCGCAGTGTAAGTGCAAGCTCTTAGCACCTCTTAACTAGATTAGATCAGAATCTCTTGGCTTATCTCCCTAACAGAAGGTACTTTTCCTATAGTGCAGGCTGCTACCCACCTCCAGAACCATCTTCTGAAAATACTAGTTTGTTATCATATGTCACCTTCAGCAACCCATAATAGTTCTATAATAATAAATGCAGCCCTCACCTCCTCCTACTCCGACCTGGTTTTCAGTTCCTCAAATATCAGACCCTAAGGCTCATGGCTTATATGATGCTCCCCTCTCCACACAGCTTCCTGTGTAGCTGTGCATAGTTGCTGACATTCTCTTGGGGAGGCCATACTCTCCCCCCGCTTCTGCTATATTGCTTACTGTGTCCCCTTCAGTGTACCCACTTTAATTTTTACTAAATCTCAAGAACCAAATAAAGTTCCATATCTTCCTTGAAATTTTCCTTGACACTAGTATTTTTTTCTCTGAATAACTTACATATTTTTTAAAAGGATTATTTATTTATTTATTTATTTATTTATTTATTTATTAAGAGAGGGAAGAGGGAGAGAAAAAGAGGAGAGAAACATCTATGTGAGAGAGAAACATCGTTCTGTTGCCACTTGCATGTTGCCCTAGCAGGGAACTGAACCCACAACCTAGGCATGCACCCTGACCGGGAATTGAACTGGTGACCTTTCACTTTGTGGGATGACACCTAACCAATTGAGCTGCACTAGTCAGGGCCCTTCTGTATTTTTAATCCACACCAAATGGAAAGGCTGAGATGCTCTCCAGGGGTTGTATGTCTTCATACTATTGTTGTTGTCCTCACTGCTAGACTACAGTCTGATCCAGACCTGGTCCAATATACGCATCCAGAGTTCTTGATGAAGTGCAGAGTTTACAGAACGTCCTCAATAAGTTCAGTTTAATGTGTGATATACTATCCTTCTTACTGTTATTGTGTATTTTACGTATGACTTAAATTCAGTATTTTAAAAAATCCTGTAATGCTATAATACAAAATCTGCATCAGATATGCCAGTGAGTTCAGACAAATTCTTAAAGACATAAACCCATTTTAATACCACTTTTTTTAGTCAGGACCTGTGGTTTCTTGATATTATAATATTTTGCCATCTTGTAGTTATAAAGATAGGCTCTTAGAACTGCATTCTTTCTTCTTCAGTAAAGCTAACCATTAAGAAAATAGAAATAGAAACACTCTCAGTTATAACAGCGTAAACTGTCTTCTAACCGCGGGGCAGCCATTGCCCCGTGCTTTACAGTTCAATCAGCCAGGCTAAATGTCCTTGTTGGTTCTGTGTTCCTTCTCTTGCTTACATCTTCTGATCCTTAGGATCCCACTGCTTATACTTCTTCGTTTCTCCTCCGAGGGTGTTTCCTTGACATTCTATTTAAAACATATTGTAATTTGCTCCTGGTTGTAGTGAAATGTCATTCCTCAGCCTGGACTCACCAGAATAAGAGGGGGAAACATTTATTTCAGTTTAACAAAAGAAAGCCTATCTTATGGCTGTGATTTATTTACTTTTGCTATCATGTATGGGTACTATGTTTATGGAAATATTAATCTCCAAACAGTAATGTTTAAAGGTTTCCATTGTCTTTCCAACAGAAAGGTATATGCTTCAGCAAACGCCAGAAATAATTCAGCATCCTGAAACTGCAAAATGTTAGAGACATAAGACTGTGTAAACCAACAAATGTTCCTCTAACTTAGGTCATTTAGTTTTTATTTTTTCTTTTCTCCAGAAGAATGACTTATTTCTCTTTATTTTCCCCTCAAAATTCTTAGTAAAATTTGTTTTCTATATTTCTTCTGTTTACTTTTTAGATTCTATCGCTTCTTTCTCAGTACAATACCCCCAATCTTTTCTCAGCTCCATTCAGTAAATACACACACACACACACACTTTTTCTTTTCTGGAGACAGTTTTCTCCAATAAACATAGATCTGGCTCTAAATTAGGTGGTATTTGAAACTGCCATAAACTCTGAGATTATTTCCAAGTGTTTATTTCACTTCCAGGAAAAGCTGGTGTATATTTCATGTGTTTCCTGGATGTGGGACTGATTCCTTTAACATAAATGAGAATTTTTGTACATAAAATAATGACCTGAGGGTTTCTTTGTCTTACTCTGAGCAAATGCAAAGATAACTGAACAAATGTGCAACATTTTAAAAGAGATAACAATTCCTTTTCTCTAGGGCTCCACTGACAATTTTATAGAAGAAGCAGGATTCATCAATACTGTAGTTTATTTCTGTTCTTGAAGAGGATCTTTATGTTTACAGTTTTCCTGATTTGGGATCTGGGTTATCTTTAAGGCAATTGTCAGTCTTCAGCATCTTATTGAAACTGAGAAGAACTCAGATATGTCTTTCTTGTCTGTAAAATGTCAGGTGACAAGTTGAAGCAACTTGTTCTTATTGCTAATTATGTTCACTTTTTTATCTTCTTATTATTGAAAAATACATGCAGAGTGTGTGCATATCATAAAGGTAAAGCTCTAAGAATTTTGCACAAATGAACATCCCTTGTTAACTAACATGCTCAAGAAAGAATATTTTCCGTAACCTGATATTTCTGGGGAGTGGGAAGCTTCTAAATTCTAGTATATAGTTTCTATTTTGTTGATATTTGTTGTTGTTTTTAAATTGACTTTATTTATAGCAGTTTTAAGTTCACAGCAAAAATTATCTTCACTTTTCATCTTGTTAAATAGTCCTTGGAGCTGTAAGTATTTTCTCATTGGCCTTCACATTTTATAGGTTGTCCTTAAGTACGTCTCTGAGCATGTGGTGAATAGACTAGACCTACTAAACAAATGTGATTCACAGTGTGTAGAATGTTAAGTAG
This sequence comes from Mormoops blainvillei, assembly GCA_004026545.1. Classification (NCBI taxonomy): domain Eukaryota; kingdom Metazoa; phylum Chordata; class Mammalia; order Chiroptera; family Mormoopidae; genus Mormoops; species Mormoops blainvillei. Next base: position 60,867 of record PVJD01001836.1, read on the forward strand.
CTTCCACACGGTGTCCTCAGCTTTGACACTTCTGCTTGCAAACAATGTCATTATGTAGATGGCCACCCAAATATATGTAGCAACTGACAGTTCCAGTCTTAATAAAAGTGTAAGACATCCTTGCACATTATTAGTCAATATTGACTTATTGGGTAGGTGAATTTTCTTGCATGTTTGTCCCTGTTTTATGGATGATGATATGCTTACTGACCTTACAGAACATACTACATGCTTATGTTCCTGCAGGATTCTTCCTCTAAGCTGCATAGACAAAACTCACAGATATGAGCACGTGACAGTCACACTGGAAAATCCCATGCTAATTTTATTGAGTTCTACAGAGATCAGTATTTCATGGGACCAATTGCTCCTACCTAGACTCTGAAATCCTCAGCCCACAGTATGAAGAGATACATCCTACACACACACACTCTGTTCAGTTTATTGGCTGTGTGACCATGTAGCCTAGATGCCAAAAGGCTGTTACTAAGTTTAATTTTTTTTTGCTATCTCTTCTTACATCTGGTAACCCTCAAGGAATTGTAGTCTCCTCATTTTATCGGTTACAGACTGTCAGAAACACCTGAAAAGGTGACGTGGAGGAGGAGGCTGAAGGCCTCAGACTGGTCGTCTTTGGTCAGTGCTGGCAAGAGATTCAGAGCCACATGTGAGGCTTTATAAACTTTAGTCAAGACTAAAAATCAGTACTATCTCCACCGGTACATACAAGAATTTTTATCTCAGATCTTGCTTTTTATAGGGGCTTGTTAGAGCCTGTGTTCTGAGTTTTTAAGAGGTTGTGCAGGATCAAAAAGAAAAGCTTTTCCCTGTGATGCTACGGTACAGAAGAGCCTTAAGACACATGATATGTCCTTGGTTTTGGTTCATTTTTCACACTGATTGGTATGCTTATTTCTTAGGACTACCATTGTAAAATACTACAAGATGCATGGTGCGAACAACAGAATTTATTCTCTCATTGTCCTGGAGGCTAGAAATCCAACATGAGGGTGTCAGTGGGCCCTGCTCCCCTGAAGGCTGTAGGGTAAAGTTCTTCCTTGCCCCTTTCTTCCCAGTTTCGGTGGTTGATGCCAATCCTTGGTATTCCTCAGCTTGCATTCAGTATCAAATTTCGAAGTCCGTTGTCTTTCACATGGCCTTCTTCCCTCCACGTCTGTCTCTCTGTGCCCAGATTTCTTTCTTTCTATAAGGATACCAGTCATTGGATTAGGGCTCAAACTAGTCCAGTGTAACTGCATCTGAACTTGAATGCATTTACAAAGATCTTACTTCCAAGTAGCTTCACATTTATGTACACCAGGAGTGAGGATTTCAGCATATCTTTTCAGGGACCCAATTCAGCCCATACTTGGTAATCCATTATCTCTAAACCAAAAATTCCAGGACCATGATTTATTCTAAGAAAATTGATTAAGTTCAATAAGCTAATAATATATTTAAACCAGTCACTAATTTTATTTTAAAGAAAACATGTATTTGCTTTTGTCAAATCAGAGTGTTAGTATAATTAGTTGTTTTTCATACGGTTTCTTTCAACTGCTCCTTTCTCTTCAACACGTGTGATAATGATCAGCAGTCTCTGATTAGATTAAAATACTTTTTTTTTTTTTAATAAGGAATTTACATGCCTCTGACAAGTGGAGCTGCTAATTATGGATATACCTGTAAAAGTACTTTTATTTCCTATAATGTAGTCTAACGAGTATAGTTACAATACAAGTAACCTTAACTCCAAAGCAGGAAGTTAGCATGGCAGATGTTTTAGATTGAAGGACAGCAAAAGTACTCCTCCAATAGTGTTCTGTCTCCAATAATAAATCAACACTCATTAGATTCCTATCCTTGGCTGTTAAATAACTGTCACATAGGTAAGTTTGTTGTGAAATTTAATGTAACCGTGACTTAATTGGGGTGGCTTTTGGTTCAAAACTAAAAAATGATATTGTGCCTTTTTAATTTGAGAAAGATGTTATTTTATTAACATGTATAATTTTTCTAAAGTATGATATTTCATATTGAATTGATGTAGAGTGGGAATAAGAGAAATCCCTAGATGCATTTAAGCAACTGTTACTTTAGCAAATCTGCATGATTCCAATAAAAATGACCACCTCAATGAAAAAAAAGGACTATTTAATATACTATGTTATAACACCTCAATTTAAACTTGTGACCAATGTTTATAAAAATATTGGTTTAGGTTCATATATGTTGAAAAGTAAATAATACATAGTATGATTATTCACTAAATTAAGGTAGAGCTGATAAATACAATATAAAGATACCTTTTTATAATGATAATCATCTTCTTATATTTATATCCTGCTCCTACTGAGATGAATCTCTGGTTGCATTTACATATTGAATTACAAAGTTAAAACTAATGATGGGATCAATTATGCCCCATACTGAGCTGTGCACTTTGGAATGACTTTGAGAAAACAGGAGGGTCCAGAAAGAAAAAAAAGCATCCACAGTGCACAGTGGATTCAAGATTATGCTCAGGAAGGACTGTAATGGACAATAATGTGTATTTATCAAAGAAACCAGGCTTTTTTGTTGCAAAACGTAAAGTACCTTTTTATTATAAACATTTCCGAGAATTAGAAAATATATAGTCTGGGTCACAAAAGTTGCTAAATGGTTTATTTAAGGTAAATACATAAGGGCAAATGTAATATGAATCTCCTTATGATCCTGTTTGTTTGTTCTTATAATTATGTTTATGTACCTTTAAGTTATTTGTTATAGCTGAGTTGAAATATAATCGATCCGATGTTTGCTGTTGTCCTGCGACATTTGATAGTGTCCTCTTTCTCCTTTCCTAGCTGCATAATAAATGTGCTTCTCATCTAAAACCCGAATGTGACTGCGGGCCCTTGAAGGACCATATTTTGCCACCCACAACAATCTGTCCAGTGGTACTGGTGAGTTTTTCCTTCTCATCCTGCTGCTATGAAACTTGGGATTTCCATGACTAACTGGTAGACTATACCACTAAATTCTTCCAGAGGTAATTGTCCATTGATCAGGGCAGAACTATATGGATATAAAATGCCTCTTACTTCAGAGGAGACACCGTCGCCCACTGCATTTCCTTTTTCCTTCATGGTACAGCAAACATTCAGTAAGGTATGCTCTAACTGAAGCTGACTCCGGTTTTATCTCTTAGTCATGCTGGACTTACCAGAAATTGTATAGGCAGAACTCCTCTACATTTTACATGTTTTATAAATCTAGCTTCCCAGAATAATGAATTTATTCTTATGGTTGGTTTTGCTGGGGGTGCACATTGTATATCTGCAATGGTGAGGTCTTTCATCTAGGTCAGAGGCTACCTGGAATGAGCACACCTTGAAGAACGCTATGCACTGCCATGAGGAGTATTTTATTTTCTATTAGTGCACAATAAATTAAACTACCAGAAAAGCAATTACTTAATTCATTAAATACACAGGTGAAACATGCATAAGGAAGATAAGGTAACTCTGAAAAGAACAAACCTGGGTAGAAAGAGAAGCAGATAGTCAAAGATAATATTCATAATACATTTCAAAATCCAAATTGTTTCTACAATGAAACAGTTATTTTACAAAACAAACTATTTTATATCTATAATGCAGTTTTCATTTTTAAAAACAACATGAAAATTAAGTAGCTGGAACATCAGTTGGATATAATAAAAATACAACTAAGAAATGTTAGACAAATACTTTTCTAAAGGTCAACTTAGAAATTAATCAAATTACTCAATTTGCACCCACTTATGGTTCATTTTGTAATTACCTGTAAAATACTGGTTGCATTTTAAATGTCCTTATTTAAAAATTACTAAAAACTCTTCATTTTCTCAAACTATAAATATAGAGCAGAGGAAAATACCTCCACATTGCTGAGACTAGCAATAACTAATTCTAACTTTCTTCATCTAAAATTTATTAGACATCCTGTGGTAAATAAGATTAATTAAAATTAATGAGACCCATGTGAAAACATTTTTATTTTAGATGAATTTTGGTGTTATTTTTATGCTTTTATAGTATTTTCTTAAAGAGAAAGGACTTACAGAATTTTTACATATTTTCACTTTTTTAAAAAAAAGTGGAGTAGTTTTGCTAGTTTAGACGTGTTTTCAATCTCAGATTTTAACTCTGAGAGCTAATCTATGATGTCACACTATCATCCAGCTTCCTTTGTAAGTTCCACTCAGTTCTGTGAGACAGAGGTGAGACAGAGGACTACTTCCTTGGCCCAGCAGTGTGAACTTCTGGTGACATACAGTCAATCATGAGATAGATTCTTTTTGTTATTCTCTTCTGTTATTCTATTCTTTCTTGCTTTGAGAGAGTCAAGGCAAAGAACATGTGTCATATGAATATTCTTCTGTCAACCTTGCCAGCCCTTTTATTGCTTTTTATAGACACTTGATCCTAAAGATTTATTTTCAATCACTAAATCTTACTGCACTTTTAATCATGATACGTATCTTACTATTTGCTATTTTATGATTTTCTTGGTACTACCTACTCTGATGTGTATTAGGCACTATTGACAGTGTCGTAAACCTTCCACCTTCCATTGACTTCCGTCACACCGTACTCTGCTGGTGCTTCTTCTGTTTCCCTGGTTTCTTCCTGTCAGTACCTTTCCTGGCTCTCATGATTTCCACCTGCCCTGCACTGATACATCTCTGTGCTCTGCCCTCACACTCCACAGCTTTCCATATTCACTTCTTCCCAGTGAGATCCTGTTTATTTAGTTGATTTCATTACCTTGTCAATTTATATTTATATTTATATTCAGTTCGTCCTTCTCTTCTGAATCTCAAACCTATAAAACTGCAACCCATGTTGTTTTACATGGCCAAAATGTTATTATTACTTAACATAATCAGAATAACTTATTTACTGAGTGCATCTACTATACCAGCTATGACACTGAACATTCATTCATTCATTCGACAAGTATTTATTGAGTATTATAGGTAATATTATAAAAAGGGGAAAAATAGTAAAATCTAAATGAAATCTTTGTCTTCATAGAGTTTTCATGCCAGCAAGGTGAAATAGACAATAAACAATGCAATAAGTAATTATTTAGTACCTAATTATGTTAAAATACTAGTTGTATTTTGAACATAAAGAACAAAGTTAAAGCAGGAGAAGAGAAGAAATGCTAGGGCTAGGATAAAAGATGTGGTCAAGAAAGAGTTCATCAAGCAGCAGATGACTGAGTGGAGAGCTGCGGAATGCGAGGGCGTCACTCATGTGGAAATCTGGGGGAGAATTTCTGAGACCACAGATCACCCGAGGAAAGACGAGGAAAGACACAGAGGGAAGAGGAGCCTGACACATTTGAAGGGCATCAAGGAGATTAGGGCCTACACAAGCAGAGGAATGAAGAGTGGGAAAGAAGGTCAAAGAAGAGAAATTTAGGCCATGGTAAGATTCCGTAGAGAAATTTAGGCCATGGTAAGATTATTAGCATTTATTCAGAATGAAATTGGAAGCCATTAGAAGATTTTAACTTTCATTTAAAACAAATAATCTACCTCTGTGTTCAGGGAACAACAGTGGGGGAAAAATACGGTGCTTCAGTTTTTTCAGAGAGACAGGAACTGGGTCATTGCTGAGAGCAACGATGGTATAAGACATGAAAAGTTTGAGAATAGGGAAGAAGGTACACAACATTCAGCTAGGAAAACGGGAGCTTAATGGTTCAAGGAAATATCATTGATTGACAGGGAGTCATGAGAAATCACTTATTGTTCATAATTATGAATTTAGAACAAGACCAGTAAGCTTCGATGAGTTTATTTCTCATCCTATTCAGTCATGTTTCTCCAACTGCATTCCAGATCCAGGAGCAGAATAGGCCTAGCACGGCCTTAAAGGACTGCGTCATCAGCTATGATAATAGGAGAGTGTAGCCAGGGAGTGGAGTGTGTGCATGAGTGTTATCCTAAGGACCAACCAAGGAGTCTAAGCTGTGAGATGGGGGAATTAGGACAGGAAAGTGAGGTACAGTGATGCGTATGAGAAACAACACATTGTATTTTTCAGTAGAATCAAAGATCGTTAGAATCAAGGTTATTGGTGTCAGGTTATGAGTGAGGTTGCAACTGACATCATGAAGGGATTGCATTTATTGGTAATGATATCTATGAATTTATTTAATCCTCACAGTGACATCACAAGATTAATATTGTAACTATCCTCATTTTACATATGAGGAAACAGAGACACAGAGGTTATGTGACTTTCCTGTGTCACATGACAATGAAGTAGCAATTCAGGACTGGAGCCCATGAAGTTTCACTCCAGAACTTGTGTGCTGAGCTCATCGGTGTCACCTTTAATGGAACTTTAATATCTCAGCTTTCCACCAGAAATTTAAGACTTATCATCACTGCTGCTTCATCTTCAGTATCAAATTAATCATTAGGCAGCCCATTTTAATTTTCTTAATGTTTTTTCCTGCCTCACAGGCCCCCTCAACAGCTGTGCCCCAGGGCTGCCCTCGTAGCACACTTACTGCATTACCTCCTTTCCATGGACCCTCCATTCTGATTCCTGGATCCACTTCCAAAAGGACAACAAAATATTTTTCTGCTTAAATATGTTAATATATTTATAATATTTTCAGTGATTTCTTATTTAAATTCCAAACACTCTGGCATGTTAAACAAGGCTCTAACTAGATCAACCTACCCAATCTTCACCTATCCTCTTACGCACTAGATATTAAGAATAATTTGAACTGCCCTGACTGGTGTGGTTCAGTGGATTAAGTGCCAGTCTGTGAACTGAAAGGCTGCCTGTTCAGTCCCCAGTCAGGGCACATGCCTGGGTTGCAGGCCAGATCTCCACTTAGGGGTGTGAGAGAGGCAACCGATTGATGTCTCTCTCACGCCTTAATGTTCCTCTCCCTCTCTTTCTCCCTCCCTTCCTATCTCTGTAAAATAAATATATAAAATCATTTTTTTAAAAAGAATAATTTGAACTTCTTGTAATTCTCTAAGAACACCTGCTCTGCAAAGCCTTTGAGATTTTGTGCATGTTAACAAGTCAACTTACACTTTGCTTTAAAATTTCTTCCGCCTGGATAAGTAGAAATACAAGGTTACTTTTATTCCTTTCTTATCATGAAATAAGTACATGGAATGTTAAACCCATTAACTGTTTAAATACCAATAATTTAAACAAATTAACAGAGTTGTTCTGTCCAGAAAATTGCTTAATCTGCTCTGACTATGGCCTGTGAGACTTTTCAGTTTGTAAACTCTCATTAACATTCCAGGAATGACTCATACCTCATCGCAGCTGTAACTTTTCATCTTTCATATAAAGAAAATTGTTAACACTCACAAATTATATAGCTTGTTTTGTTTTTGCTACTTAATAACAATTTTCTTCTTTCAAAATTGTAAGTCCAGTTTCTCTAAGTAAAGGTGATGTTCAGATTCAGTTGTTGCAAAATGGTAAAAAATATCATATCTGTTACATTAAGAAAATAAAAATATATATACTTAGGATATCTAATTTATTGAGGTTTTCCTTTTCCTTTGCCTTGATTCTGTGGTTGAATGGGTGATACAAGCTCAGTATATATCCCTAATTCCTAGTTGAGGCATCTTATTGATACCTACTACAGGGTCAAACAGTTTTCTGATATTTGAGAACCTCTTTTCAGGTGTTATTGATATAATTTCAACATTTCTATAATACTTTTCTCAGCCTTTCAATCTCTCCCTATCACTTCTTGTTAACTTTAAGAGAATAATTCAATAGTTATGTTTGTAACTGATATGGAGATTATTAAGGTAAGCATCCTTTTTGCACTGATGATGTGCTTTTATAAGCATTCACTACAATGGCTCCCACAGCCAATTGCCCTTAATAGTGCCTATTGCCATAGCAAGGGACTAAAACCAACTACTCTGAAATTAAAATCAAAATGTAATCATCAGTGATTCCATACATCAGATATAATCACTGTTTTCTGGGATTGCAATTGGCATTTAGCACATTTTAAGGATACTATCATGAAAATACATTGCTTAAAATTTATTTAGTGTAAGGGATTTTACCAAGACTTTTTATGACTTTTTGTGTGTGTAGGTACTTACAATGCTTTCTTCTAAAAATTTTCTAGCAAAAAAATGTTTACAACCACAGTCCAAAGACTGCCGTAATGAAAGTGAATTCAGAACTGTTTACAAATGTAAATTTCTTGGTCTTCCCTCATCCCACCTCCAAATAAGTACATAGTAAATCCAGTATATTCAGTTAAACTCTTCATAAACAACTTAAATTCTATAAAAGACCACTAACCCTTACCAACAGTTTGTCAAAACAGACATTCCCTCTTTAATGGACTTCATTTAAAAAGGCATTTTTGATTCTTGTTATAGATCACACTCAGAAACCTGTCCAATCCTAATTGATGTGACAATGAATGTGGAATATGGCCTGACTGGCATGCAATCCACTCACCCTTTATGATCTAATTTTACCCCTAACACAAGGCAAACTCGTTCCAAGTTGTTTTAGTCCCATACAGATTTGCTTTCATTAAATTTGTACTTCGTACTTGTTTTTGTACTTGCCATTTTACCATTAACCTGCATTGAATGCTATTTTTAAAAAAACTTATGAAACACCCTACTGTAACAAAGAAATGCTGTTGGAGATGCCTTCATTACCTAACAAATCCCTGTTGGCTGTTTATCATGGTTAATTGTCTTTTGGACCTAAAAGTCTTATTACTGTCCTGTTTTGTCTCCTATCCATAGAAAACATATAGTTAAATTTATACCCACATTAGACTATGATGTTGGTATAAATGTTATTTACTTCTGTGTGCTAATCTCTAACTTTATTACTATCCTATTCATAAAATTTTCTTCACTATAATGGTCTCATTTAGTACTTTAAAATTATTTTTGATAGCATATAAATTTGTTACATCATAGAAATCAGTGGGATTGGCTAGTTAAAGTCCCACTGATTCATAGAGTAATTTCATGGAGAAAGCTTTAAATTTGATCAACTTCTATAGAATGATGGTATAGTCTTATATTCTTGCCAAGTTTTTTATATATGCTTTTTATGACAAGGCAAACTGGGTCTCTAAGACTACATGCTTTTATAATGATTCTTCAGTTTGGAGGAGACTTTCATTCACTTCTTCTGCCACTACCAACAAATGAAGACTTGAGGCGTCTCATGGGGAGTGGCATTTAAACTCTATGTTGAACAGTAATATGAAGCAGGTTATCATGAAAATAATTTTATTATATTTAGCTCTTAGTTTTCTCTATACATAAAAGGATTTCTGTACATTATTATTTAAAAACTAGGTTCTTATTCTCTAAGCAAGGGGTTGTTATAAATTTTTTATTTTCTTCAATTGTAGCTGACATACAATATTGTTAGATTTATAGCATAATGGTTATGTGTGTGTGTGTGTGTGTGTGTGTGTGTATAATTAATGTAGTGGTCACCTCAATAAATCTAATATCGATCTAATATCTATCTGATACCATACAAAGTTATTACAATATTATGGACTATATACCCTGTGCTGTACTTTAAGGGGTTAATTATTTGGTTCTTTTAAAAAAAATTATTTTTAGACAGAGGGGAAGGGAAGGAGAAAGAGAGGGAGAGAAACATCATTGTGCAATTGCCTCTCATGTGCCCCCTACTAGGGACCTGACCTGCAACCCAGGCATGTGCCCTGACTGGGGAATCGAACTGGTGACCCTTTGGTTCACAGGCTGATGCTCAATACACTGAGCTACACCAGCCAGGGCTACTTAGTCCTTTTTAATATCAGTATGTCTTGTTAAAGCTTGTAAATTAAAACATAGGACTATGTAATAAACCTAATGCTTTAGTTTATATTACAGGACAGTATTCACTGTTTATATACTGTTATTCTATCTTAAAGTATTTTTAGAATCATTACTGATCTTATATATTATTTTCATATATAATATCTCTAGCTTTAGGTTCTTTCTATTTTTCTTCTCTTTTTTCACCTTCTTTTTCTTTTCACTGTCCTTTATTGAAGTCAAAGGAGCTGCCCCAGCTAGTGTGGCTCAGTTGGTTGGAATGTACTCCGGTAGACCAGAAGGCTGTGGATTTCGATTCCTGGTCAGGGCATGTACCTAGGTTTTGAGTTTGATCCCCGGTTGGGGCATGTAGAAGAAGGCAACCAATCAATGTTTCTCTCTCACATAATTAAATGTTTTTCTCTCCTTCTTTCTCTCTTTGTCTTTCCCTCTCCATCTCTCTCTGAAAGCAATAAAAAAAAGTCCTCAGATAAGGACAGAAGTTAAAGTCAATGGAGCTAAAAATTGAAATAGAGCAGTTCTAGTATTTTTCATTAATTGTATTGTATTGGTGTGATAGATATTAACATATAGGGGCTCTAGAGGAGAAACCACCTAACATTCATCCTGCAGGTAATTCAAAGAGTAAATGAACGCTTTATCGAAGAAATGATGTCTGAGCTAAATCTTGGAGAATAAATAGGGATTTATCTGTTAAATGCAAAGTGAGGTCTAGCTAAATAGCCTCAACATCAAAAGAGTAGCTAGTTAAAACCGCAAAATGTTTATTAAGAGTTATCAATAGAGGTGAGGTTCAGAGAGATGAACAAGATGAGGTCTGAGGGTGTGAAGAATTGGGACTCTCTTGTCAAGGAACTGGGATTATCCAGTATAAATAAAAGAGTACATAATCAGGTTTGTGCTTTAGAAAGATAATTCTGCTAGCTATATGATTTAAAATAGATTTAAAGTAGGGAACAGAGGATATATGAGAGTCTAATTATAGGATTGTGATGTGAATAGTTAACAACCATTAACATAGTGAGAAAATGAGGGAACCAGGAGAGAAGATTATAGCAGAAAGTGGAATATGAGTTTGATTTTAGAGTGGGTCAGTTTCAATAGAGAATGGTCAGGTTCAATATGCCATGGATCAGGGTCACTCGACTATGTGTAGAGGAGTTTCACTAGATGTTAGAGGTCAAGGGACTCAGGATAGTTTATTGTACATTCTCCTTAAAGCAACCCAGGATCATTATAGGGCCTTGATGACATTCTTGCTATATGACAGTAATGGGTAAGGGTAGGGTAGGCAGAACAATTAGATTTCAAGAACCTCAAATGATAAGGGATTCTGATATGGGGCTGGAGAAATGTTGATTTTGATGGAAACCAAGAGATTCTCATAAAAACTGCAGGGCCAATAATGGTTTAGAGAATGAGCAACCTCTTTTCAGAAGTGTTATAGAGAAAGCTGGCTGACTTAGAGAAGAAAATAATTTGTTTACTTTAAGCAAAGATTCCAGGAAGCCCATGGAAAGGTTTTAAAATGAGGTGAGATATGGAAGATAATTGATGAGAGATAAGCATAAGAGAGTGAAAACCGAAAAGGATAGATACTAGAAACTTAAGCTTCTAACATGAATTGTAGATCTGTGGGCAAATTGTTTCCTTCAAATGGTTACAGAATGGTGACCAATGACTTGTGTCCATAATGTAAAAAAGTATTTATATAAATCAATAGTAAGCAAACAGCCATCCAATTCAAATGGGCAAAAGACTTAAATAGGCATTTAAACAATACAAGGTCTGTCCAGAAGGTATCCAGCCATGTAATATGAAAAATAGAGACATTTATTGAAGTTACAAGAAACATTGTACATAGGATAATGATGCTTCAGTGCTCTGTAAAGTAGACACCTTGGGACCTCACATAGTTCTCCCAGTTGCCGTCAGCTGCCCTGTGGTATTTTCCTGAATCTTATCAATGGTCTGAAATCTCTACTCTTTCAAAAGTCAGTTTAGTCCTGCAAAAAGCCAGAAGTTGCAGGGCACCAAATCTGGGCTGTAGGGGAGATGAGTCACCTGGATGATTTGATGTCACACCAAAAAACTCTGCACAAGTCATGATGCATGAGTAGGTGTGTTGTTGAGATGAAGCTGTCAATCACCAGTTGCCCATAACTGCGGCCTTCTGAATCATCCAAATAGTTTCCACAGAGGAATGTTCAAACTGATGGCAAAATTTGATACACTTTTATTATGATCTGTAATTTTGAATTCAAGGGCCACATAGTACATGTGCTCACTTAATAACGTTTACTGTCACCACAGACTCGTACAGTGAGTTTTCATTGTTCACACACACACATTCCAGACTGCTCTCCTTGGCCGCCAGTTTACACTGATGCTCAGCAAACTGTTCTTGTTAACATTAGCAATGGTTGGATTTTTCCAGGCAGACCTTGTATATATCCATATACATATCACCGGTAAACCTATCAAACATGTGCTTACCATTATTTCTCATCTGGAAAATGCATATTTAAATCTCAAGAAATAACACTACATACCTATCAAAATGATTATGTCAGTTAAACATCCTAAGCTTTGGAAAAGCTATGAAGCAACTAGATTTTTCATACTTTGCATGTGGGAGAGTAAATTGGTTCAACTGCATTAGAATACTGTTTGGCAGTATTCTATCTGCGTTAGGTCCTGGTTTCTTCACTAACGTTGTGACGTGAGGCAAATCATTAATAATTTGTATCCTATATCCATTCATAAAATGGAATTAGACAAATTAGTTTATGAATATTGTTTAGAAGTATACCTAGTATATACTGCATGCTCAGTTGATATCATCTAGTATTACTGTTATTTTAAATATGTTGGAATTAAAAAAGTGAATTTTAATCTTATCAAAGAATTGTGTTTATTTAATAAAAGTTGTAAAAACAATATCAAATGAGAGAAAAAATAGAAATCTGTAATCAGTTATATAAGAACAATTTTTAGTGTATTAGTAGAATCACTGTTAAAAATTCCCTCTTGATTTTTAAGTGTACTTTTTTGACATTTCTGTAATTCAACTTCATATATTACGTGACTTCCTATTTTTACACTGAAGCTGATACCATTAAATGGTTGTTCCCATGGACCATGGAGCATCACTGCTAGTGGCTGAGTAATATCTCATGATGTGGAAATACCATAATTCAGTTCGGCCAGTGTTTATTTCTAGTATGTTTCAATTCCTTATTTTATTATTAAAAATAACATCTTTGTGAACACCTTTATGAAGAGGAACTACTCCTGGTTACTCTCTAATCAGTATTACAAAGTATCGTTTTCCTGTATTGTATTATTTTGTTCTACAGGTGAATCAGATGTCACAGTTTAATTCTTGTAGTACTGTAAACACATTTTCAAATCAGGAACATGGTGACTGGGTTGTTTTCTAAAACCAAAAATTAGTTTTAGAATAAACTATTTATTAGTTAAACATTTAAAAATTAACTAGGTAATTATTTTATCTCCATTTTAAACACACATAAGATTATTAAAATAGGTAGTAAAATAATATTCATTGACAGGAAGTTATATAACATAAAACAAAGAACATGTTTATCATCATGCCCTTTGGCCTGATTGTGGTGTATGCTTCCTGGAATACTTTCTTGTGTTATACTATCCTATGTTACTTAAAATGAACCTTTATGAATGTCAAGAAGATAAATAACAAGACTTGTCATCTCAGAGAAAGAAAAACAAAACTATTTGGAAAAAAATTGATTTCGAACATGTTCTTTAGATTTCATTCAAATGGTTCCAGTTCTACCTCTCTTTTATCCATTGTGACTCTGAACTTGTCCACACTGAAGCAGCAATCTCTCTATCCCTACATATAACATCCTCAGAACCGTATGTCTATATTAAATTACTTTCTTCCAATCTTGCTTGCACTTCCACAATGATAAGACTTCTACTAAAGTATGCATCGTAGATACGGCGACTTATGCCTTAAATAGAAAGAGTATATTAAATCTTTCCTTAGAACATGTGTTTATTTGAGTCATTACAACTCAACCATGTCAAGAGGTCTGTTAGTGTTGGGAAGTTTAGTATGCATTTCTTCTTCACAGTCCAAGTAAATGGGCTTTCTGTTCTGTTACTTATCTCTAAACAGCAACAAATGATGACTGCGAAATGAAACATCATCCAATTAAAGGAGGGAGGGAGATATTGTGTTCTCTGTGATTCTGAAACTTGAATTATGAATTCTCTGTAAGCTAATTTCTTATACTAGTTTCAGAATTTTAACGTGTAGAGCCTGGTGGAAAGTTGTGAACAGTTGGATAAAGATGTGACTTGCTGCACTGAGCTTTAGTTTTTGTTAACATTTCAGCTGCTTCCCCCTTCTTTGCCATTTACCTCCTTAACCTTTACCCACAGTTACTGAAGTCATCAATTCTCTTGAAATTCTTTATGTATTGTACCATGGGCGTATGCCTTAGCAATTTTCTTTTTTCTCTAAAGCATGGGGCAAAGCACATTGGCAGTGCTCAATAAATGTTTCATCAATGTCATTTCTTAATATTCACTTAATTAATATTCATTATAGATCAATTCATAATTGTCATCATAGTAATGATAGGCAAAAAGGAATCTCCTTTTTTCATATTTTGAAAATCTAACTCAGATTCAATTTTATGGTATTGTTCACAAAGGATAGCTGCTTTTAATTTTTTTACTTTCTAAAATGTGTAGAAATAAATTCTGTATATTTCATTTTTTTCCCAAAGGTTTTCTGATTTAAATTCTAAGAAGGAACACATTAAGCGCTACAGAGCTTTCATGTGTATAGAATGTGTATACACTTATTTTGGTTGGACACTTCTTCATGTACATATGCTTTAAAGGGGCATAGTATAAGAAATGGGAAAAAGACCTGTCATCCCTAAGTGGTGATTCTATCATACCCTTGTGAGGTGAACCATTTATCTGCTACATTGTTTCAGTTAGACTAGTTTTATTGGTTTCTTAATAAACCATCTTTATGTTAACCCAGGTAGGCTCTATTATATAGAATGTGTGTACTTACGAACAGGGTCTAATATAGAAAAAATTATATATTATGGCTAATTATATTTATTTTTACCTAAATGAATATGGTAGAGTTCTGTTTTTAGAACTCTAAAATATTAAGTTTAGGTTTTTTTAATATAAGGTTGCAAAAAATACTCCTAACAATTTCTATGATGATTTATACCTAAAATATAGCTGTATCTAGAGCTAGTTATATATTTTTTTTATGGAAACAAACTTGTACCTTATTGGTTTTGTTCTGGGTTATAGAATATGAAGAAAAAAAAGCTGCTATAACGGGAAGTTTGATTAGATTAAAATCTTGTGAAAATCTAAAATATGTAGCCAAAAATTAGCATCATTCTAAAGAAGGGCTAAAATATTCAGAATCTAAATCTATGAAATAGATTCAAATATAACAAAGAATATTATGTATGTGTTTGATTCAAAAGTGAGAATATGGGTTTATGTGTTAATGAATTAAATTATTCTATAACTTATTACCAATAATATTCAAGGCCACTTATCTAAATATGTAATAAGCAGTAATATAAAACAAGGTTGTTCCAAAATTGTTAGACTTAGAACTTCATGTCACAACAATCTAAAAAGCTGATAGAGGTAATTTGCAATTTTATCCCTGAGTTTCTTTGTAACCTTAGGAAAAAAAGGGGGAAATATAGGCTTGACAGTAATTACAGCATTAAAAACAAACCATTTACTTACAGAAAACACTTTTTATTGTCACTGTTGTTAATGAGATCTGAGGTTAATTCCCTCTATATAAAATTGTGTTGGTTGGGGACTATACCTCACCAGGGAAGCTGTACTCAATATAGTAGTGTGTGTTTCCATTGACTCTTCATTTTGATAACAACTGTCAATGCAGACTGATGGCTTATGACCAAAGTGAATATTAGTATAAATAAGTCTACCTGTTGCCAAAATAAAATAGTAATATGGATAATTTTGCAACAAGAAAACAAACAAGCATAGTTAGATGGATGTTATGCCTGAAGATTTATTCAATCGAGCAGAATAAATAGTTAATAGCAATTGTGTTACATGATCAGGAATATATCTACTTCACAATATACTGACTTAAAAGGTAAAACTAGAAGATTTAGAAAAGATGTAAAGCACTGACTGGTGTGGCTCAATCGATTGAATGCCGGTCTGAAAAAGAGCCAAATGGTCACCGGTTGGATTCCCAGTTAGGGCACCTGCCTAGGTTGTGGGCCAGGTTCCCAGTAGGGGGCGCTGGAGAGGCAACCATACATTGATGTTTCCTCTTTCTACCTTCCCCTCTCTAAAAATAAATAAATAAAATTTTATTTAAAAAAAAAGAAAATGAAAGATATAGAGAACAAGTAATGCCTGTCAGAAACTAAAATACCTCAGTATTTGCATAGGAGAAAAAATCTCAGCATTGAGGACAATTGAATCAGTAATTTTCAAGAAAGGATTAAGAAAATCTGTATTCAAAAGAAGAACTTTACCAAAGTGAAGAGAGATCATGCTATCCCTAAAAAAATTAAAGCTAAAGTATGAAGTCTAATTATACGGAAAAAATCAAATTTAACTAAAAAAACTAAATTTTTTAAATTCACTTGTTTACTTAAGGTAATTTCCATGAGATATATTTTGCTTGACAAAGTGATTCCAAATTTTGCTAGGAAGAATAAATGTTACACAAAAATGTTATGTATTCTGAATAGAGAGTAATAAGGAAAGACCTATTTTAACAAATCTTAAGTATATGTTTGTTCAGGTTATAGTGATCATAATAATGTAATAGTGTCTCCAGAAGATATATAGAACTGACAGAAAGTCTAAAACATATTGAACTATAGGTAATAATGTATATAATGTAGGCTGCATATCAAATCTTGCAAGGGATGGTGGGGATCAGAAGTGCTGAAGCTACTGTGTAATTGTATGGAAAACAATATTAAGATAAATCCTACATTACACTTATTGCAAAATAAATCATACATGGATTAAAGGTTTAATTTTTCCTTTGTCTAATGCCCTTTTACCTTTTCCTAAAAAGAAAAGACAAAATGTCGACAGACTTGAATAGTCAAAAATATATTTCAAAATGATAGACATTAAAACACACAATCAAGGTAAACACAGACATTATAACAAAAAAAAGACCATCTTGTAAAAGTAATGAAAATAATGTTTTAAATAATTTAGAAAATTAAACCTTATAAATAATCAACACAGCAAATTAAACCAATGAGGTACACTTTTAAAACCCTTTTTGGAAAATAGTTTAGAAATGATCATAGTCAGTGTTGGCAAGGGTGTGCAAAATTGGCTCTTCTCATTAAACATTGGTTAGATGAATTTGTTACAAGCTGTGGCATGAAAGCTCCCAATACATGAACCTCTGTGTTGGTATTTCTGCTTATGCCCACTAAGAAGATTGGGATTAGGGCAGGCAAAATATCCAGGTCTAATTTCATTACAGTGGAAATAAATGCTTTATATCATTTCCATCTTCTAAATTTTAAATTTTTTGTGCAATAAAAATCAGAATCCCTTTACCACTAGACATTTAAGGACACATTTTACCTTGCAGAGGTAACCTGTGGTTTCAGTGATTCCAGATGAAGTGTCAGTGGTGGTGATCAAAAAGTATTTACATACACGCTTTTCTCTGTTTTATTATTAACTAAAACTTACCTATGTTCAACCTTTCCTTCAAACCAAAGCAAAATGGTTCACATGAATTTCGGTTTATGCAGCCACACCTCAGAGATACAGCGGGTTTGGTCACAGACCGCTAAACAAAGCGTGTTGCAGGCATACCTTGGAAATATTGTGGTTTTGCTTCCCCATCGCTGTAATAAAGCAAGTATCCCAATAAAACGAGGCATACTCTTTTTTTCTGTTGGAACATCTTGGCTTCCATTTGTAAAAAACATAATGCCTGTGAAGCTCAATTAAGCAAATCACAATAAAATGAGGTCCACTTGTGCATCAATTTTATGCACATATGCAATGATTTTTGACTCACTTCTTCTTTGTTCCTTAGTTAAAATGATGTGTCCCATTTTTGTGGAATAGGCATAGTTTAGTTCTGTTGAGATCTCCATGCCCACCCATTGTTCTCCAATTTGATGATAAAATCTATCATTTCAAAATCTGTTGCTAATACCCATGGGAGCTCTGATCAAATTTGTCCAAGGACACCCAAGTCATGAGGGAATACAGCATACCACCTAGTGTTCAATTTCTTATTACATTACTCCTGTGTCATTCCAACCATGTTTTCAAACATTTTCATTTGGTTACCATTCCTCCAACATCCTTGAGTCATCTAATACCTACATTCCACCAATTCCTTTCCTTCTAGCATTTTCTGCCTCTCTTCCAACTCATTTTTGTCCTTTCATGACATTTGTCATAACCTGTAATAACATACTATCGATACACTAATTTACAGAGGAAAAACTCATACAAGGTATAATCCAACATGTGTATGTTAGGTAGCACTCAAAAGCACCATGATTTGAGTCCAGTATTTGAACTTCTCATTTTTTTTTTACCCTTAGTTGTGTGTCTGCCCTAGAACCCATACCAGAGAAAGAGTTGTTATTTCTCCTGTGCAATAATATTTTCTACATTTGTACATGCGTGTGACTTTTGTCCGCCTTTTAATGTAGCCATGGATATATGCAGGTATGAAATACACTCACTGTGTCAAATTCAACATCTCCCTCCTCCACCCACATAATTCAGATTTTGGACTATACCATAATCTAAAACTGTGTTGCCATTTATCTTATATCTAGTGATACTTTTTGGTTGAATTCCCAAGGAACAGAACATGAACCAATGATTTGGTTGT
This sequence comes from Mormoops blainvillei, assembly GCA_004026545.1. Taxonomy (NCBI): domain Eukaryota; kingdom Metazoa; phylum Chordata; class Mammalia; order Chiroptera; family Mormoopidae; genus Mormoops; species Mormoops blainvillei. The sequence goes on from PVJD01001836.1 coordinate 79,676, forward strand.
GTGTCACTTATAAAAAAATAAATCTTTACAGGAGGGAGGAAACAGGAGAGGGAAGGACCATAATTTTGAGCAGTTAATATTCATAGGGAGAATTTAAGCTTTGCTTCATATCTTGGATGCTCTGGGACAAAAGTCATACCCTAGGATTGTTCGTTAATTCAAATGGGCTGGCTCCTCCTAACCCATGTCTTGACTTAAGGCAAAAAGGTGGCTTTTCCTAACCCATATCAATCATTCATTAGCTGTGGTCTTCCCGGGATAGATGCTCTCAGGAGGTCCTGCTCCTGGGAGTGAAGAGTAAGTCTTCAGAAAATTGGGCAGCCGGGAGGTCTCAGCAGTCAGCACTGAGAGCTACTAGTGGCAGGTGTTCTGACCAGGAAACAGGGATCAACTTTGGGTCACCAACAGGATTACTAGATTCCCTTTTCAAGAAGGATCACTTTTGAATCCCCTCCAGCATTTGACAGTATTTGAAATGCTCTGTTCTCATAAACTGCAACACTCATTGCCCTGGCTGGGTGGTTCAGTTGGTTGGAACATCATACTATATACCCAAAGGTTGGGAGTTCAATTCCCCATCAGAGCACACATCTAGGTTATGTGTCCCATTCCCAGCCAGGATGCCTATGGGAAGCACTGATCAATTTACTCTCTCACATTGATGTTTCTCTCTCACCCCCTCTTTCTTCTTCTCTCCCCCTCCTCCCTCCTCAAATCAATGAACATGTTCTTGGGTATGAATTTAAAAAATTAATCTGTAACATTGATCTAACACTTCTACTACCTCTCTAGCCACACTTTATTGATAGTGATAAATTTCTTGTCCTTTTATTCTGAAATATACATATGCTTCCATTTTAAATTATGTTCTCATGTTGTCATGCTCTCTATAAGAGATCTCATCCAATTCCATGAGTGCAACTTCCACTTTTGAATATGTCTGTGAAAGTGTGTTGTCCTTTACCCCTTTAAATCCAAATATTCAGCTTCATGTTGTAAATTTTCCCTTAGATGCCCCACAGATACCTCAGAGTCCGCATGTGAGGATGTGAACTTAAGTTGTTTACTGCAATACTCTCCTCTATGCTCACCGAATAGCACCACCATCACTCCTAACACTCACAGTAAAAGGGTTTAATCTCTTTGTCTCTAGCACCTAATTCGACTTGACATGTACTAGATGCTCAGCAAATATTTACTGTATTAATGAATAACATTCACTCAGCTCTTACTAGTTCCCTCAGTTATCACTTTTATGTGTTGAGAAGAAATACATCAGACAATAACAAATATTCAGTTAAGATTACAAAGAATAAGTGAGAGACTTATTTTTTAAAACTACTGATATCCCATGATAATTGAATTTAATTGTTATAAACTAATGAAAATCATTATAAAGTATGTGATGATGAGGTAACATTAGTGGCTGTCAAATTATTATGGTGCTTAGTTTCTGTAGTGGCACTTGAAGTATTTTATAGTTACTACTAAATTTTGAAACACTAGTGATTGTTACATTGCTGTAGTTATATAAAATATCCAATAGATGGTACTGTGAAATGCCTAATATTTCAAATAAAGTAATAGAGAGCTAAGAGAGACTATTTCAGAAGTCTGAGTAAAATCAAGAAATTTTCCTCTGGATATGATATTATACATAAAATCTTTTTTTTAAATATGGCTTAAACAATGCAGCAGTCCATGTGAAAATATCATAAATGTTCACTCTTAGTGTTCAGAAAATGAAATATTGGTGTTTACTACTAAATGGAACTTAAAAATTGTTTATATTCTATTATTAGGATTTTATTATTCTTTTTTGTGGTGATTACTCATAGTTTATGTGGTATTTTAGTTAATGTTACTCAAATCATAGCTTTTTCATTAAGTCACTGTAGCTGCATGTCTTTGTTACAAAATTCTATGGAAACTTTTGTGCTATAAATTAAGCAAACCTGTGTGACAATCCCCCTTCTCCCTTGGCAAGGGTGGATCCAGGATTATTCCTTTCACTTTTTGGTCTCTACCAAGACCAGTCAAATATCTGAGTTAAATATTATATCATTTTTTAAATATAATACACATTCCAAACATATAAAAATATATATTATCGAGTTAAAATTTCTTTTAAAAAAAGAGCAACCATTTAAAAATTGGTTAGTGTTTGCTTGTAAGGAGCTTATGAAAACTTGCAATTTGTAGATGGCCTCATTTATCTTAGTGCTCGTTTGAAATTCCCATTATAAAGCGGTACATGTCTGATTGTGATTACCAGAAATAAGTTTCATAAGAACTATTTATAAAGCTAAAAATGTCAAGGAATTATCTGATAACATAGAATGCTTGGAAACTCAAACTGTCTTACTAGAAACATACATACAGCTTTTAAAATTTTTGCTACTATTGATGATATTCTTGAAAAATGCTGACTGTTCCTTTATATTAGGACTATTTATTTATTAATTTATTCAGTAAAACTTTTATTATATATGACAATCTGCCAGGTGCTAGAAAAACCAAGATAATGGTTTTTAGGAAGAATGTTTGTGCCTGAATTTGCAGCATCTTGTGGGATATGCATCAGGTGCCCTTCAGTTCCTTTATACATTTAGTATTTTTTCCATGTTTTCTGTAAACTGAATTTGTGGCATATAATGCATCATCTGTTAAAGAACATATTTTTAGGTACATATGGGTGTTCTGCTTAAAGAAAACATGCTGTTGAAATAACTTGAGCTACCCGGAGTAATCAAGGCTTTTTTCTTTATTTAAAATAATAATAATTAGTGCTTTGATAAGTCTAGGCTTTTCAGACCATTATTTCCTGAGCCATATCAGGATATATAACGTCAAACTTGTAATAACAAGGTATGAAATGAACAACCAATTCCCTGGATACTTTGAGTTAAAAATGATTTTTGCCCACCACTGTGTGATGATAACACCCTTTTGGATTCATCAGGAAATAATGGGGCCTCTAAAATCCTATGCGGATTCTTTAGATGTTGCGTGCATTGTGTACTATGTTCCTTTCAAAAACAATGATACTTGATAATTCATTTAATCAGATTTTTAAAGTATACTAAATGTGCATAACATTCCATGATAAAGTTCCTACTTGAGTCAAATGGGTTTAAATATAAACTGTGCATGCAGATCTAAAGTGGTAGTTTCTTAATAGATGTCAGATACTTTTTATTACTACCCTCTTTTATTTCAGTAACATTTTAATTAATTCACACTGATTGAATAAATGTACATTGAGACTTGTTTCCTAATGAGAGCGCATTTAGAGGAAAGGTTTTTGCATCATTCTGATATCCTGTGGGTAATTATATTCTAATTATATGGTCGGGGGAAAAGAGTCTATAACACAGTACTGTTATTGTTCATTGGACCCAATTAATTACATGCATATAATGAAAGTTCATGATAAGGTTGACTGGCAGTTAGTGTAAAATTTTAAGTCGATTGAATCTTAGCCTAATGTGAGTGTGGAATTTGACTTTAACCTGGTTAGAAAATGTTTTGGTGTGAGATCAGTGGATATTTAGAGAGGCAAAAGATGAGAACAAAGTTCATTGTAACTTATTTGTTCTTTAAAGTATTTTCCAAGGTTGATGAAAATGAAAACTTAACAACCTAAAGATTTAAATATTCTTTCATTACATACAGTGATTTTTCTGTATTTTGGAAAGCAGCAGTATGCTAACAATAAAATAACACATTTCTAGAATGGGTTCACGAACTTCTTGAGGGCAAGAATAGCCATAACAGCAAGTATTGTTAATCTATTATATTAGATTATTTTTCTAGAGTGATTTGTTTTATTTCAAACCAACCAATGTACTCAGATCTCTGTCCCAAACATTCACATATTCATATGTACATACACACACTCATAAATAGGCATCTATTAAATATATGTAAAGTAAGAGTGTTAAAGAATAATTTGAAAAAATAATAAACCATGTGTATTTCATTTTGAAATGTGCTTTGAATATGGTTGAATCTGATATTTAAGAATTTTGCAATGTACATTAAGCAAAAAACTGAAGCTGTGATATAAATATCAGCTCCATCCCTTTTTTGCTCAATTTCATTGCTTTCCTTGCTGAGACTTTAGGATGGACAGTATTCAGGATTGAAGAGAATAGTAGGGAGGATTTTCTTTTTCTTCTCTTCTTCTAAGCCTCTCCTCTCCCTTTTTCTCCATTGCTTTCTCTCTTTGGTCTCTTCTCTCCTGTCCTGCATCTTTCCTTCCGTATCTCTGTTCTGATAGTTCTAGCGTAGATATTTCACTTTAAAAAATGTCTGTCGGTTCCCACCTACTTATCGGCAATAAAAAATAATTTCAGATGAAGAAGTGCAATCAGTCCTTTCTTGTTGAGCTCCAAGCAGGCAGGGAAAACTACAGCTATCATATGGGTTCTAAAATTAATGTTACCATTTATTGAGAATTTAAATTTGCCAGACGGCCTTTCAATCTTAAAGGTAGGTGTAATTATGATATCCATGGTATACTTTTGGAAAGTGAAGCTTAGAGGTATTAGAAATGTATCTAAAATCACACAGCATGTGAGTGGCAGAAGCACTATCTGCCTTACCCAAAAACTCATATTCTAAACCTATTTTTAATGTTAATGCTGCTGTCCCCCAAAATTGGTTAAAATAAATTTAGGGGATCTAGACCAGCATTTCAATAAAAAAAAATAAAAAGAATGGAAACAAAAACAGTGGAGTAAAGTAGATCAGAGTAGAAGTGAAGAAGAGGAGAATAATATAATATATATCACAGAGTGGGGGACACAGTATATGGGTTCTTTGTGAAATTACTTTCGAAATGTATAAATATACAAACATTTGTATTGTGGATCAAAGCTAAAAAACAAACAAACAAAGCAAACCCTAAAGAACCTTTCTTCAACCATATTAGCTTCTGATGATGTTATGAGACCTAACCAAGAAGGATAACATTTCTAATGGTTTTATTTCACTAGCTAATCAGTAGGCAAGACAGTAACAGTGACATTAGAGGAAGTTTTAGTTACTCTTGCTGATTGCTTTTATATGTAGAAATCTGTCTGAAATAATTTAGGTATCTTTATAAAAACACAGTTTTAACATTTTCACTAAAAACATTTGGTACCTCTGAAGTTTCCAAATACTCATGGCACCAGGTATGCGCTCAAGGTGCAGCATACTTCCTTCCTGGATGCGACATGCATGCAGCTCGAAAGAGAGGCTCAGGCAGGAGCCTCGTACTCCCTTTGCTTCAGCATCTCCTGGTCGAAACTCTGCAAATACACATAAATGATCACATTTATAGAAGTGAGAATAGAATATTTTTGTGAACAATTACAAAGGTAGTTGAATCATCCTAGTAAAAGCATTTTTACCATTAAATTTATGTTAGTGTAAGAAGCTTAATTTGACTCAGGTGAGAAGTGGTTAGGCAAGGGGCCCTGTTTAAGATTACAACATGTCTACATTTTAAACTATTTTATTTTTGCTGGTTATATTTTATTAGACATGTGAAAGTGCCACCAGGAGAGAAAACAAAGTTTATCACTTGTCTCACTGGCCTACTTGTCATACATTGAAATGATCTTTGATTAAAGATGTTAATAAAGACAACAGTAGTATTAAAATTATTTTGCTCTCCCTTGTGTTTAAAATTTGTATTGCGTTCACATATGTGAGTGTACGCACTTTAGGACCTGCAAAGTCATAAAAGGTTAAGCATGTTATGAAGCTGGCGTGTGAAAATAAAACCCATGGAAACCAAAAATATGTTTAGTTTCTATATCTTAGAGTCGTTGTCAATGCATTTTATTATGACATGTGTGGAAGAACAAGTAGACCTCTGAAGCTGGGGCACTGTACCATGCTGGGAAGGTGATCGTCCTTCTCCCAGGTCTGCTTTCCTCCCTGTCTCTCACTTCTTCAATGCCAGTGATATCAAATTGTATGTAAGGAAAATAAGCTATTGAAAATAGTTTTATTTGGTCCCTTTAATTTACCACTGTACCAGAAGTCATTCTGTTCAGTTAAACCATACTGCCATCCAAACCAGCTCTTTCAGGCAAAACAGATATGGGTTGAGGTTACTACACACTTTGATGTGTTCAACCTCATTTTTAAACGATTTGATTTCCGAATCACTTTAAAAAATAGAGGCATAGCTGAAAAAGACTCTTAAATTTATTTTGTTGTACCTCCTGTTCTTTGAACTAAGTAAAGCCTGAGATGAAAAAGGCAGTATATTTGGATTGTCACTAACTTTATTTTCTTAAGCTAGGCATCTAACCTTTATGATTTTCAGTTTCCCAATCTGAGAAATGGAGTATATATCTTAGTTTAGTGGAAGGATTAAATGAAATAATAAACATGAAAGCAATATTTCAAAAATATGAACATTCTTATATAGGTATGAAATATAATTCTATTAATTTTACTTTAGTCTTGAAATAACTGATGACCCTTTTAATGTGAGTACTATTCTCTTATTATATTTTTAACTAAGTCAAAGCTTAATAATCTTTCCACTAAAGATTTTTCTTTGTCCTATGACAATTTGGATTAAATTGTCAATTTAAAATGATTCCATTTTAGAAAATATGAAGACAAGAGATATCTCAATACTTTAGAATAATAGGTTTTTTAAAAATTCTTTGATATTAGGTTGAACTTAACAAGTGCCCTGAAGGCAAATGCATCCTTTAAGCTAATTATCTGTACTGTGTATTCTATTTAATATTAAAGTGATACTGATTAAATAAAATCAATCACACTCCTCTGTAGTCACACCTCACATGATTAAATACAAATATACAGTTTCTATATTAATTCTAATTAAAAATATATTACATTTAGAATTATACGCTCATGATAATTTTAAAGAAACTAAAACATTTACTCTGTTCCTCCTTGATATCTAAAATTTGTATATAGAAGAATAAAAATGAAGTAATATAATACCTGAATTTGTTTTCTAACAAGTTGCTTCTTTTCCATTTATACAGATATCGGGGTTTACTTATTATAATTCAGGGATAAGATACTAATAGGCATGTTAATTTTATATCCATACATTGCATATACATCTTATTGTAAGTGAGCTCAAATATAGTTTCATCACCCTTATTCTTGGAGTGAATTTGTAGTGTTGCTGTCAGACGTCTGAGTGTTGCTAGGAAAAAATTCTCAATGCTGGTGGCTTTCTGTCTTACATATTTATGACTTCCACCCCTGCTGAGTCCTTAGTTTTGTTTGATCCCATTATTCATCCTTAGTCAACTACTTTCCCATTCTCAGAGATGTAGTGACAAAATCTTGACTATTTCTTCACTTTCTTCATTTCACAATCTCTTTACCAACCTCATTTGATCTCTGTAGATCACTCATATTCCCACTGCTCTGAGAAGGGAAGCCTGCTAGCATGAATTACCAATTCTCTATACAAGTGCTAGTAGAGTGGCAGCTAGGGTTCGGGTTTATCCTGTAGTGTATTGGGAGGGATGCCTTAAAATGGGATTTTTATTATTCAACATGGCATAGTCTTTGCTTTTTGTGGCATTGGGCATGAGCACTGTAAACCCTAACCTATATTCATCAATTGCTATTATTTACATATATATAAAATTGTTTTTATACATATGACTATATGTGTGCTTGTATACACATATTTACAACAATATATACACAATGTATATTTTATTAAGTTGAATCTTTTGAAAGGCAAGTTGAAGGTAATATGACACTAAATCTCCAGATATTTCAGCAGGCTTTTTCTAAGATTAAAGAGAAATTTCTATGCAATTACAATATTATTATCACACTGAAGAATATGAAAAATAATTCCTGTTTGTATTCAAATGCCCACAATTATCTTTAATATGTTTGATCATTTTTTGGAGGGATATGGTAGAGGTGGTATGAACAGAATCTATCTGAAACTCTTGCCTTGATTACACTTGGTTGTTGTTCTGAACCTTTGACAATTATAACCTTTTCACTTGGCTTTTCATTGCCTTGTTTTGTGCAGACTTACGTTTAGCTAACATAAACTCTTCCCAAGGTAGAAGGCATCTGTGACTTCTGCTCTAGAGGTCGCCTGATGGGTGTCTCGGTTTGGTTGCTTGAGAGTCTCTGGGATTGCCCTAGAACCACAGCATTGGATAGGTGAGGATAAGGGACTTACTCTGGATTTGAGGGAGAATAAACATTTATATATTATAATAGAGATGGAAGTATGCATTCATGTCTTAAGAGTGTTTATTCTAATCTAAGCTTCAACGAAAAGCTGAGAAAGAAGAAGAGCAGTAGACTGACAAGGAGCTTTAAGGAGGTCCGAAGTGAAACTAGTACAAATATTTTCCCCACTACACATTGCCTGAAGTGTTATCTAGACAGACTTGGACTCAAGAAGTGAAGACTATTACTGAAATCAGAAAACTTTCAGTGTAAGTTCTTCCAAACCTTTTGTCAGTTCACCTGAGAAACAACACTGATCATTTCCACAGAGTTCTCCTATAAATGCGATAGTGAAATCAAGTTTATTTTAACAGACTTCATTATTTCTTTTGATTGAAAACCCTCACCTGCCATTTAGTTTTACTTATAAAAATATCTTCTAAACAAAGTTGTATTCGTGGATACCTTCATTTTCTCTAGGGCTGTCCCAGCCTGCTTCTCCTTGTGTTCCACTTTTGGGTGTGTTGGACCCTTCTAATTCATCTCTATGCTGAGCATCTGTGAAACTGTATGAGGCTTCATTTACCTCAGAAATAGCTATTTATTCTTTTGGTTCTTGCTGCCTTCCCAAAATTCTACTGGATAAGGATTTCAATGAAGACTTGTGTTCTCAGATGTTTCAGACCCATCTTAGGGTTCCACCCAGAGTCCTCCTCACCTAGCTTGGTCCTGGGGGGGAAATGGAATATATTCCCCTCTCCTTTTTTAAGAACACACAAATATCTAACAACTCCTAGCTAGTTATCCTATTTTCTTATTTTTCTTCCCCCACCCCACTGTGGGAAATCTTTATTTAGTATTATGAGTGTCAAAAATTCCTTCAAATTTGTTCTAAGTATCATAGGACACAGGATTTGGAATTCCCTTTTCAGTGTGACTCAGAAAAGGAGGGGTAGTGGGTCACTAAAGATACACTCTCATGAAAACCAGCTTCAGTATGTTTAACCTCATTTTTAAAAATGTACTTTGAAGTAAAATCTTGCTTCTTATTTAATTGTATTTTTGGTTTTTGCTAATATTAATACTTTTTTTACTTTTAGAGAATGACAAAATCAACACCATAAGCTACATCTACATTAAACAAAACACTGAGTATTTTTAGGAAGGAATGAGAGCTGGATTGGAAAATGGAAAGGTGGGCTGGGTAAACAGGCAACTTCAAAAATTAGAAGGGATTGTTTATGAAAAATAGTGGAACTTGGAGATGAGTTCTTATTTCAAAATATAAATGTAATACGTCAGCGTTGTTGTAGAGAAGATTGCGAAGCTGGCCAAAGATGGCCATCAGTCCGCTTTGGGTGGATGAAATTGCAATTTGGATACGCTATTCCACAACCTAACCAAGTCTGCGTTAGAGCATTCCTTACTTTGCGAAAAGATATTTATTCAATGAATGAACGTAAGCAAAAAAAGCAATATGACAAGGAAATGCATTTGATGTTTATTCTTTATTTCACAGGAACATAGTGATAAAGAACCTTCATCGATATTTGTTTTCAGTTTGACCTTTTTTTCAGCTCTAATACGAACGTCTCTTTTTCAACAGACTCTGCCCACTTCAGCAGGCTCAGTCCCTGAGGTGCGTAAGCAAAAAAGATTTTCACAGTTGCAATTATGGGTCATTATACATCTTGCATTAATAAAGAACATTTTGGGTTGCCTAGGACCATTAATATTAACTTGTGTATTTTATTTTTCTCATGTCCTTGGGGATCTTTAGATTTTCATGTCCTTGGGGATCTTTAGATTTTCATGTAGGTTGGGAGCATTTCCAACCTACATTTGTGACAAACATTAGAAAAACAAGAAGTTACGTGAAACCAAGTATACAGAAAAGAATAAAGGTCACTTTGCAAAGAGTTTTGACTAACACATAAGGAGAGCATCATTTCTATTTGTCAAGTTAAAATATAAATACCTTGCAGAAAACCTAAAACAAATCCCCTGAGCCATTAAAATACAGCTTTCAATGATAATATGTTGAAAAACTCCTTTCCCATTTGAAGTGTCCATCACTTTAAAACACAGTACATTTGCATTAATTAATCATTTATCGTATGACATCATATAGAAAATCATGTGAATCAAATACAGGCATATTATAAATGGCTTATTTCAAAAATAAATGTAGGCATTGCTATATTTTTCTTTTTAAAAAAAATTAAGAGGAGAGAGAGAAGGAGAGAGAGATTGATTGATTTGTTGTTCTCCTTATTTATGCATTCAATGGGTGATTCTTACATGTACCCGGACCTAAATCGAGTCTGCAACATTGACGTATTGGGACAATGTTCTAACAAATGGAGCTACTCAGCCAGAGCTCCACATTTACTTTCAGTGAAGTGTTAGCTTTACTGCGCATTAATGAAGTAAAGTCTCCACATTATTCTGTGACAAAATTCAATTGTTACTTGAAAAAGGATATGCTCAAGTGGTGTCATTTCTTCACAGTTATAATTTAAATCTGCTTCTTAGGAAAAATATTATTTATAATATGTGAGTAACCATGTAAGACTATGAATTTATTTAGAGGATAACATAATTGCCCAAAACAACCTCTTTCTACTCCCCTCTAAAAAGTTTTCTAATCATTGTAGACATCCTCATTGAAACTTAAAAGTTTTCTTTTCTAACTAGACATATTACTTGAAAATACACTGGAAGACATGCTTCAAATATAATGTTTCTAATCTATGAGAAGTATTAAACTTTTTCTACTATTTAAGTCAGATTATATCATTATGATAATTATTATAAAATAGAGGTGTTAAATTACACACTCGAATGACAAAGGTATTAAGAAAGTTTATCACTCAGTCTGATTATTTAAGTGTAAAAGAATTAATTTTATATGTGTAGGCCATGGAGTTTGTTTTTTGTCTTTATCGTAGCCCATCAAATGAATATAGGCAGTATATTTAAAATTTCCATTTTTTCTTTAGATTTTTAATCTCAGGAAGTCTCTCGTATTCACATGTAATTTATATAATATAGTCTGAATAAATGTACCCAAATTGCTGTTTTTGTAATAGGCTCTTTTCATTTGTTAATTTTTTCTGCTTTAATTGTTTTTAAAAATTTTTATACACTGCTTTTTCCTTGTAACATATTGATTTTTCTTAACTTACATTTACTAGCCTTGACTGGTGCAGTCCAGTGAATTGTGTGTTGGCCTATGAACTGAAAGTTCTTAGGTTCGATTCTCAGTCAGGGTACATGCCTGGGCTGTCGACTGGGTCCCCAGTCTTGGGCAGGCAAGAGACAACCAATCAATGCTTCTTGCCCTCTCTTTCTCCCTTCCTTCCTCTCTCTCTGAAAGTAAATAAATCAATAGATAAACAAAGTCTTTAAAATTTACTACCATCTTCTTAAATCATTGTATAAGTTTATATCAACTAAATTTTTCCAGAATTTTTCTTCAGCCCATGTACAGGAATATAAATGTGTATGTGAATACACACACAGACAGAGAGAAAAGAGACAGACAAACCCTATTGTTCCACCATCAGGAACAAGTGCTTGTTGGTTGACTGAAAATGTGGTTATAGTACATGTAAGAAAACGTACAGAAAGATATATGCACACCTTAAACATTATACTCGTAATATGTAAATGCCTGTTCTTTGGTTACACTTTTGACAGGATAAAGGGCTCTTCTGTGAGGACATAGCTACTATTTGGAAATGGCATATAGTTTTTCTTGCATTTATCACCGTTTTCTCACCCATAAGTTTCAATGATCAGTTACTTTAAAGTAAAACTAAAAACATTCCTATTTGGTCTAAAGATACTTGTATACTAATGAAAACTATTGTTCTCAATTCCATTCCTTTTTTTTTAATTTTTAATTTATTTTTTAGAGAGAGGGGAAGGGAGGAAGAAAAAGAGGGAGAAAGACATCAATGATGTGCCAGAGATACATGGGGTGGTTGCCTCTGGCACGTCCCCAACTGGGGACCTGACCTACAACCCAGACATGTGCACTGACTGGAAATTGACCCTGCAGCTCTTCAGTTTGCAGGCTAGTACTCAGTCCACTGAGCCACACCAGCCAGGACCCATGCGGTTGTTTTAAAGTATAACCCAAAAGTCAAGGATATCTGTTGAGCAATTTGTATTTACAAATCCTTAATTTTTATGACTAAGTTTTCATGTTTTTACAGTCAATTGTGTCCAAACCCAGCTTGACCTGTCCTTCCACACACACACACAACACACACACACACACACACTCATATACCTTATAATAGTCTCTTTCCAAAGCATGCTAGTTATTTTTTATGGGAACAACTCATTTTATACACATAATTCAACGGCATGAGTAATAATTAACTTATGTGGTTACAATAGCAAGATAAATCCTACTTGGAACTGGCAGGAACAGATTGGGTACTACACAGAAATTACTATTGTTGATCATTTACTACTGGTCATTTACTATTACTGTGTTGATCATTTAACTTAACTAATGGAAAGAGGTGATAAATGTGCATATACAAGAAAGCTACCTCTTTGCTTTTAACCTTAGGCTTCCTGTGACATCAATTAACATGGTTTACAAAGGGAATAGAGCCCGAGCAAAGTTGAGGTACACACACACACGCACACACATACACAGGTAATTTTATAATGGCACTACTATTTGCCTGTAAGCAGGCCAGATTAAATGATTTTCACATGGGTTTTCAGGGCACCCATATTTAACTCCTTTTACAAAATTAACATTTGTTTTAATGTATAGTATACTTTCTTTTTAACTGTATTTTTATTGTTGACACTATTACAGATGTCCTCATTTTCCTTCCTTTGCCCACCTCCACCTACCCCACCTGATTTCCCTCTGGCCATCACCACACTGTTGTCTGTGTCTATTGATTATGCATATATGTTCTTTCACATCATACTTGTTATAAGTTGAATGGTAAAATAGAGCAATATTTTTTTATGTTTTAAAAATTACCGCATGCGCTGACAGCCAAATGTATGCCTGTAAGCCACATTTTTTCAATTTATCATCACATGAACCTTTCATTTTACAGAGGAGTTAAATGGTGAGTTAGATATAGTAGATAACTTGCCCAAAGATTTGGGACCTTTGCCATTTTTGAAATGAATTAGTTTCTCTGGGCAGGGAAATGTTCAAATCCCATAGTAAGGTCACAAGAATCAAAGGTACAGCTTTGCAGCTGTCAATAAATTGGTTTCTCAGAGCTCGTAACCCTTAGAAGTCCCAATGATTTGGTGACACTTTTGATTCACGAAGATTTTTATGTTATGAATATCCAAGTGTTACCTTGGGTTGAAATTCTAGAGTTTCTGGGAAATTCTTGTGGCCTAGCTCTAGGGGGCCGAAAGGGCTAAGCCTCCCTTCTGTCAATTGGTGAAATAACAGAGAAAGCAAGTGGCAGGATTCCTTTGAAAGATGCTGTTGGCATGGAGCATCCCTCTCCCCTTCTTTGTGGCTTTGTACCAATCGAGGTGCTTTGCTGCTGCCTGTCCCTCATGCTGAGATTGGACAAAAAGAAGAAAACCCTGTGCCTGAGGTAATCATCACTTGCTGCTTGTAGTTTGTGAATGATCGATAACAGCAGGCTTAAGGTTTGTGGTAAACATCCCCTTTGTGAAAGTGGTTTTCAGCCTTGTACAAATACTAAAAACATCTGAGAATCAGCATGATACAGACAAAGATTTTTTTAGAGCACATATTTAAAGTGAGGTCCTTTTATTTCATTTATTTCATCTTTCTGTGTTCTGTGAATGGTCTGTGCAGCTTTTCTTCTGCATTCATTATGGTGATTATTCTTTGGAATTGTAATACAATATATTCCCCAGTTAAGATCTGTTGTGCTACTTGTGGAGTCCAAGGATCAAAAAACATTGAATTCTATATTTAAAATGTCTGTCTAGCCAACACAAATGGTTGATATTTGAAAATGCTTAAATATCAATAACTGCGTTTTATATTTTGTAGTTGTATGTTCTGTATTCTTTCATGGTGTTCTTAGAGTCGGTCTTTTAAGAGCTGGAATAATTTCTAATGATTAAAGCAATAATTTTCCAACTCTTTTTATATCTGGGATAATTTACTGAGTACAACAAAATTTTCTTAATTGTAACAAATTTATTTTGTGATTTAGAGCCCAGGCCTAAAAAAAAATTACTGAAGGTGAAGTGATTCACATACTCACCAACTGTATTTCATTTGGAACTTTTAACACAAGCTGTGGGTTTTCAAATGCGAACATTGAGCTTGAGCTTTACTTATTTAAAGAGATGTTAATGTAAATAGTTATATATGTCTGTGTGTGTATGCACACACACACATACACACATGTGTAATGTGTATATACACACACACATATATATGCATTTGGAATTATAAGTAGGTTTCATTTATTGAGCACATACTCTAATACAGGCATAATGTTAGAACTTTATACATTTTCTATTAAACCTTACATACTTGGAGAAGTTGACATTAATTACTACCTTCATTTTGAGGAAGCAGAAGTTCTCTGAGGTAACATAATATTTAAGTAGCAGAGATGGGATTCATCTCAGGCTCTTTTACTCCAAACCTGATCCTATAATTCACTCTTTCTATGCAGAGTACTCTTAACTAAGGAGAAAGTTGTAGTTTGTAATCTTATAAAGCATGCTCAATCTTTTAAAATGTCAATAGTTTTATCAGAAATTATGCTTATCTGTAAGTACACCATTCTTGAAAGAATTTGAATTTCAGAAAGCCTATTGTACCATCCATCTTCAGCCACTCTGTATCTATGTCTGTATCTACATACCTATATCTAATCTAACTATATCTATATATCTATAACTATATCTCTGTTTTCAGGCACACAAATGCACACACACACGTATTTGGGTTTTTTGTTTTGTTTTTTTTGTTTTGCACCATGAAACTGCACAGTAAATGGACTGTCGCGATTAGCATTTCTTTTCATTCAAGAAGTTTTCTGATTCATCTGTCCCTGATATATTTTGAAGAGTTTTACTTTTAAATCCACTTAAAAATATTTTCCTAAATTATAGAAATTTAAATGGTACTATAAAGACAAATATATAAACTAAGAAATAAATATCTGAATAAGCAATAGGAAAGTGGCACTTGAGTATTTAAGCACATGCAGAAAACTTTGCTAATTGATCAGGACAATTTTTCATACCCAGCCTAAACAATTTGAAAAGTATTTCTCAAAATAATGCTTAAGGCACTTAAATTGTTTTTGTTTTTATAATGTTAAAATTTATATATTTCTCTATTTATACTTTCTCTTATGAAGTTTTGATTAAAAGAGAGGAAGACCAGCATTACATGAATTAAATAGACATTTCAGGTTGTATTGAATTACATACCCACAAAAGAAGGCTGAAGGGAATAGAGGCACGCACCTGACCTTTGACCAGAAACCTGAAGCAAGTGAGAAACAAGTCCAAGGGATATACAAATAAGGGTTTTCCCGTAGAGCACAGAGACTGTAAGAGCCTAAATGAAGAGTGTGATGGTTGTGATCATGGCACAATGAGGAGGTGGGTGTAGCTGGAGTGGAGTGAAGGGATGAGTGTGGCTATTGTGTAGAAAATTGACTATAAGGAGAAAAAGTTGGAATCAAAATGACCCATTCAGAGATAGTTATAATATTTAGGCAAATAACACAATGATGGCTCAATATAATGATGTAGGTAGTGAGTTATTGTCTAGAATGGAATTTATTTTCAAGGGGGTTAGACAGAAAATGTTTTAAAAATTTTGGATGATTTGGGGATTTTCATGCATTTTAGACACTCATGTGGACAGTTAGAAAGCGCATTGTATATAGGTGTTAAGGTTCAAGGAAAAAATCTGAACAGGAAATACTTAGAAAACTTCATCATAAAATTAAAATTGAAAGCCTTGGATTAAATGAAGTCACTTAGGGAGTGAGTGTGGTTGATAAAGATGAGAACTCCAAGGCAGAGGTTAAGTGGTAAAGACTATAAAGCTGAAGAAGGAACCAACAAAGAGACCAAAAGGTGCAGTTGGTGAAGGGGAGAGCTGAGAGAAAGCTATGGCCTGGAAGCCTAGTGAGGCAAGCTTTCCAGAGGGAAGATGATTTTTAGTTATGTCCAGTGCTGCTTAAAAGTTGAGATGAGGAAGACTGACCAACGGGTATGATGATCAGATCATTGGTGATTTTAATATAAGCTGATTTATCAAGTAATGATGATGACATTTATTGGGTTGAGTTGAAGAGAGAGTGAGAGACGAGGACACAGAAACAGGAAGCAGACAACACAACAAACTTTGTTTATTAAAGGGAACAAAGGGGTTGACCGGGATGGAATGTGTGGTTTAAGGTTCATGTCATCCTTGAGAGTAGTCTCATAGTAGCTTAAAAGTCCATCATGTATTCATTCTCAACATTACCTATCTATCTAAGCATTTTTTAGGTCTTGGTACCAAATATTTAATTTATAACCCTATATTATTTAACTTTACCATTGTTTATGAAAAAATTACCTTTAGTGATTCCAAATAACTTTTGACAGAGTCATAATTGGGCCCTTAAGGATATACAAGTTGGTTTTCTTTCACATCCTTTCTTTAACGGATATTTTGATTACACATCTGTCAGATATATTGAGCCAGTTGAAAGCAATAGCTTTCATAATTGTCACTAGGAATTTGGACCCAAATGCATACCCATGAAACTCATCTATAGGTTGATCCTTTTAGTAATACAATTCAACATTTTTATAAAACAGTTTTTTTCCTCCCCCTCACAGGAAAGACAAGCAACAGTGAAAAAGGAAAAAGGTGGTTCCCAGCAGCCAAGCAAAGGGATGGACAAGAACAAAATGCAAAGAGCCAACTCAGTTACTGTGGATGGGCAAGGCCTGCAGGTGTGATTTTTTAAAATATGAATTTTAGTAACTTTCATATTTGTTGCTCCTATGCCCTTAGAGGAGGCACATGTCAAAGTATCAACACATTTATTTAATGTGCAGATTAGCTCAGCAAATTATTTCAAAAAAACCTTTATTACTTTATCAAGACATTAGTATTATAGTTGATTGACAGTGACCTTCTGGTTAGATCAATCATTTACGATGTTACATCCATTTAAATTCAAATTAGTAAGTCCTAAGTTTTTGAAAATTATTATTACTTATTACTAAATACACATTTATTATTTACATAACTATTCTTTGTTTACAAGTATTCTTTTTCCACATTATTATATATATTTGGAAGAGTCATTTTGTTGGCAAAAGAAATGAACTCATTTGGAAGAATAAAATTAACTCTATTTGTTTGGATACTTTTTTTCTAAATAAATAATAAAAATAATGAACCTATTACCAGTTATATCTTCCAAAGTTTTAAGTCAGGATTGAAACTGCAAAGATATTTCTAATTTAAGTGAAAATAGGTAACTCAATAATCATGTTTTTAGTACTTTAAAAACCTCTAAGTTTCCCTGGGGGTCTCAGATGTCAGAAATAAGGTTTCTTTCCATCTGCTTTTTAGAATACTCTATAGATTGGATTAAATGTGTTTTATTTTGCCTCTGTTTCTCACTCCAGTATGAAAACAATCAATGAAGCCTTACTCTATGAAATTGTGAAGTTAATTATTTTTTTGTTTTTCTACCTCTGTTTCTCTCTACTGTTTTCCAGTTCCTCTCCTTAAGTATAGACTTCAGGTTTCCTGTTCTCCAGGCAAACTTACTGACTGTTTTACCACACAAAGATATGCCACACACTTGCACTCAATATATATTGTATCTTTCTGTTTCATTTATTATTTTATCTGTGATAATTTAGAGTGTGTCTTTCACTATCTATAATTTGAAAACACAGTTCAGAGTACACAGTAGTTGCCTAAATGACAGTTTCTTTATTATTTTTAATGTTGTTGAAAACTTAATAATAATTTCTTAAATATTGATAACCAGGTTCCAGCTTTGTTTTGATCTAATAAAACACACTATAAATAGAAAATCAATTATGAATTATTAAACTCAAATAAAAGAGGAAATTCTGTATGATATAATTACTGCATTGGATAGAGAGTATAAAAGTTCATTTTCAAAAGAGGAAAACAGGACCTATGCTTTCTGGAGGTCACTTGTGTGTTTAGCGATTTCACTTAAAGTCCCACATATAAAATATACTCACAATTTGATATAAGATAAAATGTAATTAATTGATCCTATAAAAATTGTAGTGAAAAAAATTTGTAAATTTAGTATGTCAATTGAAAATATTGATTATTTTAAATCTTTAGTCACTCTGGGTTCTTGCAATAAAAATAGTGACAGGGAAACCTAATTTAAAAATTGAAGTATGTTTCACACTTGGCTAGGCACCTCTCAAAATAAAAGGGAATCGTTCATTGTTAAACACTATGCTAAGCACTATAGTAACATTTTATTCATATTAAGTGAATTTGCTCTATAAACATATGAGATAAATATTAGTTCTTAGTTATCCTCAATAATCATATTATAAATACCACCAATATTATTTACTATGTTCAGAGTGAGCATATTGGTGTTCAGAAGTAAAATTATTTTTGAGGCCTTGCAGTTAGCTATTGGCAAAGCTAAGGTCTGAATGAGGATCATCTGACTCAGGGTTTATGTGTTTTACTTTCAGGGTATACTATCTCCGTGGCTAAGAAATTTTAACAGGTATATAAACGCTAAATTTATGACCACATTTTCTCCTTCATTTACTTTTATATTGTTGCAGATTTTAAAAATAAAGACCATGCATGCACTAGAATTATAATTTTTTTTCCTCTGTTACTTAAGGCTTGAATGATCAGACCTTATTTCACCCAGACTTTAAAGCAAAATTCAATGTGCATACATAGTGTTTTAAACTGACATGTCAGTATAAGTTGCATTTTCCGTTTTGTTCAAAAAAATTAGGAATAGTCAATCTTATTCCAACTAAATCAGTAGCATTAAAAACAGCAGATGACTAACGTTTAATGTGGATGAGTTTCTTCTCTCCTCCCAACAATAACTTTCATGCTTTCTGTGGCATCTGAAGTGTCAGATACAGCTGCCAGTAAGCAAAGTATAGACATCAGTCCTTACTAAACTGTGGTGAATAAATATCACTTCATGTAATCATCATCACTGGAACTTTTTGAATTTTAAAAATTTGGTATATAATCATCTAAAATAGTCTGTTTCACCTCAGCAGAATGGAGTGAAATATGATACACATAGATATTCTCAGAATTTTGTAGAAAACATTTAAAAAGGTAAAAGATTAAATTCTTGGTTCTCCCTTTCATGCAAAAAGAAAAAGTAACTAATTTTTGTTGTGGTAATTAATTTTAAAATAATATATTTTTTATCAGAAAAGTATAAAGAGCTGCCAAAAAATTAATTTTTAGAGTATTAAAAATATATATCATAAAAAAGCATTGAGTTGCTTCCCAGTTTGCGTATAACTCAGTGACAGAAGAGATCTACACTGCTTAAAGAAGACTATTAATCATAGTTAAGCACATTCATCTTACTTCTTTCCAGCTAACCAGCATAATGATCAGGATTATTATTTCTAATTAGAGGAAGTAATAGATCATGTATAACCTTAGGATGAGTCTCATTAATTAACCCGAGTCCTAGGGGACTTCAAATAGAGGTGGTTAGGCACTCTGTCTTTGTCATTGCTCACACATAGGTTTACACTTAATGTATAAGATCAAATGTAATTGAAGCTACAATATCTTAGCTTGCAGGAGATGTAAAAATAGAGATGACTATCCACTTGTGAACAAATAAATAGAAAATGAGAACAATTGTTTAAAATAAGTTAAACTAAAGTTACTTTATCCTTAATTATTCTTTGAGAAAACTTTTCAAATAAAAGGATGACATAAGAACAAAAAAGTCTAGTTCGTAATATTCTTGACACAAGACAAAGAGGGATATTTACACTGAAACACCTAAAAGTAGACTAGTGTTTTCCCACCTTAACTATTTTTCCCTATCCTTAGTCTGCTATTTGCAGTATCTCATTCTTACAATCAGCAAGGCTAAAATATACATCACATATGTACTATACACAACTGTATAGTGTTTGTATAAAAATTAATTCCCTCTCTTTGATTGGTGTGTGTGCGTGTGCCTGTCCTCACCTGCCCACTTTGGGCTCCTCAAGCCTGTAGATTCTTTCATAATCAGTTCTTCATTGTCTTTTTAACTCCTCTATGTCTAGAATTATTACTTTATACTTTTGAGTATTACAACAACCTTTAAAATGAGTCCCTGTCTCTAAACATATAATGTGCTAGCTTATAAGTGATATGGAAAAATCGAGATGAAAATAAAGTGTCAGGACAGAGACTCATAATTATCTATAATTTTATGTAAGATGGCTAGATTAGAAGTGAGAAGTCAGGGACACCTCAAAGATGTTTGACTTATTTGCTGAAAAGATAAAGAAGGATCTCGATGAAAAAAGTTTGAAGAGAAATGTCTGATGTTGTTTGGTATCTAAATGAAAATGTCAAGTAGTCAGGCTATATGTGAATCTATAGTTTAAGGGACCAGACAGATAAGAATGTAGAAGTGAAGGGTATTTTAATGAAACTTAAAGCTGTCATTTAAAATGAGATCACTAAGGGAAAGGGTATATGTAAAAAGGAGTGGTTGAACAGGGATTCAAAATCAGTCTGGCCCTAAAGTCATGTTTTTTTTAATATTTACTATATGAAATTGCCCCTTTATGTGAGTAAGTAAGTTTTCATCTGATTATCTCTATTCTCTAGAGAGAATAATCTAGTATGATCTCTCTCCTGTAGGAATGCCCTTCACACCTAATTTATAATTATTCTTCAAGATTTCAAGTACCACACCTGCTATGAAATCTTTCTTGAAAGATTTCCTGTTATTATTATTTTCTGGATTATACTGTATTACTATACCCTAATGTGTCTTAAAAAACGATGTTGAGAAGCCTGGGGTTCTGTAGAGATGCCTCAAGTCTTGTGGTGAGTGATCTGAGACTGATATCAGGTTCAGGGCAAATTTTTACAATCTAAACAGAGCAACTTGACTTTCACATGTTTTATATACTGTCCCACTGAAAATTATTTCAAGGGATAATAACTAATTACTTCCAGTAACAAATAGTTTCAAAATAACCAAAGTTTTTATATATTCATGTTCATGTCTTCTCCTCTCTCATTCTGCCAAAATCTTTAACAAAACAAAAACGATATTTTAGGATGGCAATAAATCAGTTTTCAAAATAACCATGTTGTACATCTTATTTCAGAATTATTGAGCAAAAAAAAAGGGGGGGGGAACTCATGGACACAGAGAACAATGTGGTGGTTTCTGGGACAAGGGGGTTGGGGAAGGTAGAAGAGGATAAAGGAAGAATAAATGATGATGGACAAAGACTTGACTTGGGGTGGCGAAAACAAAGCATAGTGTACAGATGATGTGTTATAAAACCGTGTACCCAAAACCTATATAATTTTGTTGTGTGCCACCCACATAAGTTCAATAAAAAGGAAAAAAATTAAAAGCAATTTCTTACAGATAAAAAAGAATTACTGTATGAGCATAAATTCAAAATTTTTCATTTTAAGAACTATTATATGTAATTAGTTCAAAACAGAATTACTGAACTTCAATATAAATTCAATAGTGCTATCTAATCCTTATTCCATTCTGGTTTCAATAAGTGCCTCAATAATGGCTTTTGTAACAAAAGAAGGTAGTCTAGAATCACATTGTCCTGATTTTGAAGTGTTATATTAATGTAAAAGGTATATTAATGAAGTGTTATATTAATGTCTTGTGTGTTGGCGATCCCAATGCCAACAAAAGTGATGAGTATCATTTTGGCAACTTACTCTGACATTGTTCAGGAAAAAAATATTACAGTGTTTGCAACTTTTCCATGTATTTGAAATTGTTTGGAAATATAAAAATAAAAATAACACTGTAAAAATATTATTTTTTATTTCAATAAAACTTTATTCATGGAAATCCAATATACTGAGTTTCAGAAACTAAGAAAACTCTTCCTATTTCTTTAATATACTTAAATTTCTTAAAGTACATATGATTTGTAATACAATACAAATTAGTGCCCTTAGACTCAATTCTGAATCCTAGAAGTTAGTTCTTATCCAATTTAGACAGCTTTTGAGAACAAGATCTAGAAGCAGATGTACTGAATATACTAATTGCAGTATCACATCTAATAATACCTACAGTTTTCCTTACTTCAGGCTATTAAGTTACAAATGGGTTAACTGAATATGATGATGCCCATGTTCAATAATGGGGATTTCAATATAAAATGAAATGAAATATAGAGACTATTCATAGACTTTGATATCGAGTTTCTGTTGTTCTTCACTAAGATCCTGGAAATATTTACAAGTTTGATGAAAGGTAAAGTTTCTATGCCCAGTTACATCTGTATCCTAATTTTTTTCCCCTATGGATCTTGTTTGCTTATTTGTTTTTTCCAAATCTATTACAATTAGGTTATGCAAATTTAAACAGGGGGGAAAAAAAAGGAAAAAACAAAACATAACAGTGGTTCAGACAAGGTAACCATAATATTTTCTCTCATGTAAATGAAGTACAGAAGTAGGATCTCCGGAAGGAGGGCTAATAAGGCAGCTCCACATTTTTATCAAAACTGGTACTATCTCTTCTATTCTCCATCTGTGCATCTTCAAGTACAGCTCATGATCACTGATGGATGGTGGTCCTCATGATAGCAAATTCCATGCTGGGATCTTGAGAAAGATGACTAGAAGCTCTCACTCTTCATTTTTAAAGAGCATATCTTGAGTTTCTATAGGATACTCTGTATTAATCAGCTTGGGCAGCTATAACAAAATACTATTGAGTGGGTGGCTTAAACAACACGCATTTATTTCTCACAGTCCTAAAGGCTGGAAAGTTCAAGGTCAAAGTGCTGGCAAGTTAGGTAACGTTCTGAGGTCTCCTTTGGATTATAGATAGCAGTTATCCCTCTAAGTACTCTCATGATCTCATTTTTGTGTGTATGTATGTGTGAGAGAGTATCTATCTTTATTCATCTTTTAAGAATATTAATTTAATCATAAAGATTTTACCCTATAGACATCATCTAACCTTAATATTCTCCCATACTATTTCCTCCAAATACTATCATAATAGAGATTAGGGCTTCAAGATGTAAGTTTAGGGAAACCCAATTCAGTTCATAGCAGTTTTCAATATCTATCTCATCAGAAAAAATCATAGACACATTTTCATTTTTTTTCTGTTTAGAATATTTATTTGCATTCTTACATGCCAAACACCAAATGTTACAGATTTATAAAATCCTTTAAACAAACAAGGTTTATTGAGAAAGTACCCAACCATGCAATATGAAAAATAGAGACATTCAATGAAGAAGATACAAGATACAAAAAACATTACACATAGAGCAATGACACCTCCCCTTCAAAGGAAGCACCTTAAGACATCACACGGTTTCCCTCAGTCACCATCAGGTGCTTCGTCATATTTTCCTGAATCTCATTAATGGTCTGAAATCTCTTCCCTTTCAAAGTGATTTTAGTTTTGGGAAAAGCCAGGAGTCGCAGGGTGCCAAATCTGGACCGGGGGTGGGGCGGGGCTGAGTTACCTGGTTTATTAGATGTTTTGCTAAAAATCTCTACACAAGATGTGATGCATGAATGGGTGCATTGTCATGATGAAACTGCCAATCGCCAGTTGCCCATAACTGCAGACTTCTGAATCATCCAAATAGTTTCTGCAGAGGAATGTTCAAGCTTAAACCAAAATCTGATGCAGATTTATAGCTATACTCTCTCAGTCATTTTGAATGTCATGGCCACACGGTACACATGTGCACTCAGTGGTGTCTAGAGCCCCCACTGACTAGTACAGTGAAGTCATCATTGTTTATGCATGTGCATTCTAGTCCACTCCCCTCGACTGCCAGGTTACATTGATATCATGCAAACCATTCTCATTATATTAACAATGGTTGGGCTTTTCCCAGCAGACCTTGTAGTGAGTGTGTGTGTGTGTATCACCATTTTTAACCTAGTTACTATGTAGATCTATGTATACAGATATCCACATTTAAAAACAAAGAGCCATATTCTTGAATTTGCTAATTGGTATTTCATGATGTAAAAATAACAAGGGATCTTTTTCGTATATGTGAGTAACTTGTCTACATAACCATCTTTTCTTTTAGATCACTCCTGTTCCTGGTACCCATCCACTTTTAGTTTTTGTAAACCCCAAAAGTGGTGGGAAGCAAGGAGAAAGGTATGTTTTTTCAAGTCATTTTTATTTTCTATGTCACATCTATGTGAAAAGATTCACTAAAATTGTGGTGTAAAGCTACTTGAAAACATTATTTCTCATGGTGTACTAATTTTAATGACATAAATAATGCTAGCATATATATGTAATATATTGTTTGCTCTCTTATTTTTACAGTTGAAATGTTAATATAATAACATCTTTCATAAATATTTTTATCATAAATCAGTTATCCGAATTCTCTCTACCCTACCTATGACCCCTAGCCCTTATCAAAGAGCTTTGCATACAACAGCTTCCCTAAATAATGTTGAATTAAAATTGGTTCTCTAAATGGTCAACAGGGTGACTTCAGGTAAATCTTTAACCAGAAATGATGAATAGAATTAGTAGAACATGATACCATATTTCCCGAAGAAAACAACACATTTAATATGAGTAATAATGAGCTGCATTGTCAGTTATCTCAATAGTCTTGTCAACAACATAAAGTTTTCATTTCTGGAAGGAGTTCATGATTAAATCATAATATTTAATAAAAGTCTGAAACTCACATTGGGGAATAAATCTTATGTCCTTCTAAAGATGATAGTTATAAACAACAATATGGTTTTACCTACCTTACTAATTTCCAGAGGTCTTTACTAATCCCAACCAAAAATCAGCAATCAAATAAAAACACTAACAAAAACATTCATGATAATAAACTAGAAATTACCTTGCTGGTGTACCAAATAATGTAGTTGAAATGTTTCCATGAATGAAATTTCTTTCTTACCATTTAACTTCCAGCTGTATTTCAATGAATTAAAGAATGTTCTTTATTTTTCAATCAACAAGATATCATTTCTGCTTAAAAGTTTTTCCCTTTTATCAACATACAGTTGTATCTTAACTCTACTAAGCACAATCAAAATTATTTTAAATAAATAGTGGCTTAATAATTAAACATATTTATAATGCCTTATTAAAGAGTTGCCTTACTCACAGAGATCAAAATAGTAATTAAATAATAATGCTAAAATTATTTTCACCATCATAATCCATAGACTGTCTACTGTGTATATTATGGTTATCTTCACAAAACATAAATTCTTTATAAAAAATTAGAAAGTCTTAAATTGATCTTGAGAATTCGACACAAATTCAGTCTCAAAATAAAAAATAAAAAAAAAATAGTTCAAAGGAAAAAACCATTTCCCTAAAACTGAAATAATATTGGTAATGTAGAGTACCCATCACTGAATACCTGCCTTTCCCTTTTCCAGTATGTAAAAATAATTTTCTTTAAATTTAAAAAATATATAGATACAATATAATAATGTGATTAAATTAATTAATTTAACTTAATGGGGATATGGGAGGATATTTGAGTGCTCCTATACCCACACTCACTTACGTTTTGTCCTTTATACACTAACAGGGATCAAAGTCAAAGAAAATGCAAATATATTTTTTAAGTGATGTATTTTGAATGCAAGGAGAATATTTTACTAAAAACACTAGAGTCTGTTCAGGGTTTTCCTTCAAAATACTTTTGCTGTTTACTTTGTCAGGTTAGATAAGTAGCAAAAGGTCACAGAATTATATATTCATACAAAGTGTCCTGTACCAGTCAGTCATTGAGGAAGCGCTCACATATCGTCACTCAGACAATGCCTGAGTGAATCCAAACTCTACTTGGTACTGGGAATAAAAGACCTAAAACAAGTCCTGCAAGAACGCAGGCACATAAGCAGATATATTGCAATACCACATGATAAATGCTAAACTAGAAATGTTTCAAAAACTATTTCTTATTTATTTATTTATTTAAAATGTTTTTTATCGTATTTTTTCCCATTATCATTTTGTTCCTTTATACCTCCCTCCCTTCCCACCTGCCCAACAATCACCATACTGTTGCCCACGTCCATAAGTCCTTTTTCCTTTTTGCTCAATCCCTCCACTCCCTAACCTTCCCTCACCCCAGCTGTCATCCTTCTCTCCATCCATGAGTGTCTCTATTTTGCTTGTTAGTTTAGTTTGTTCATTAGATTCCCCATACGTGTGAAATCTTATGGTATTTGTCTTTCTCTGACTGGCTTATTCCACTTAGCATAACATCCTCCACATTCATCCATACTGTCACATGGGATAGAACTTTCATCTTTTTTATGGCCAAATAGTATTCCATTGTGTAAATGCCCCATAGTTGTTTTATACACTCATCTACTGATGGACACTTGGGCTGCTTACTTATCTTGGCGATTGTAAATAACACTGCAATAAGCATAAGGGTGCTTATGTTCTTTCGAATTAATGTTTCAGGTGCCTTTGGATATATTCTCAGATGTGGAATTCCTGGATCAAAAGAGAGATCCATTTTTAATTTTTTCTCTGATAATTAGTGACATTGAGCATTTTTTCACATGTGCATTGGTCACCTGTATGTCCCCTTTGGAGAAGTGTCTATACAGGTCCTTTGCCCATTTTTTAATTGGGTTGTTTCTTTCTTTTTTTTTTTTTTTTTTTTTTTTTTTTTTTTTTTTTTTTTTTTTTTTTTTTTTTTTTTTTTTTTTTTTTTTTTTTGGTGTTGAATTTTGTAAATTCTTTATAAATTTTAGATATTAACCCCTTATTAGATGTGTTGGTGAATATGTTCTTCCATTCTGTGGGTTGTCTTTTTATTTTGTCGATGTTTTTCTTTACTGTGCAAAAACTCTTGGTTTGATGCAGTCCTATTTGTTTCCTTTTTCTTTTGTTTCTCTGGCTTGGGGAGATATATCTGACAAAATATTGCTACGAGCTATGTCCGAGATTTTGGTCCCTATTTCTTAACACTGAAATGTCTTTGGAGAAGAACAAGCTTTTGAGTTTGTTCCGATGTAAGTAAATGTTTGCCAGGTGAAAGAAGAAAGGTTTGTGAAAGAGAGTGTTGTGTTTCTTGGAACCAGGAGATATTCACCAAGGTAAAATTTAAGGGGAAGGAGGGAAAAGATGAGACATATAAAATATTTTATATTATAAATAAACTGACTCCAACAGGAACTTTACTTAATGCACAGAACATCACTATGCTTAAGTAGCAGTATAGAAAAGGGCTGGCAAGACGTGATTTTTATAGAACTGGTGAGAGAACATGAAAGCTTGGGCTGAAGCAATGAAATGGCCTAGCTAGACAGACATTACTCGGAAGGTACAGGCTTATAGAGGAGAATGACTCTTAAGATCTTTCTTGATACACTAGGTAATCTGAGTAATCAAGCTTTAGAATGTGAAGTTTATTGTAGATTTGGGAGTGGGGATATAAACAGATATTATATAGTTAATTTAGAGAGTTTCTATCATTAAATATTATAGGAATGTGTTTTTAAAATACATGGGTTTGGCAAAAGTAGGTTTACAGATGTGAGTAAGCGAAACAGTTGATTCTTGAATTATTATTAATATTTGTATTCTCCATATGAAATATGGTAAACCCACTTTTGCCCATCCATTTATTATATTTTACATGTATTTGAAATTAATGTAAAAAAAACTAAAGATATTCCTTCATTTTTATTTTGTCTGAAACTTCCAGCTATATATGTGCTTGAAACATTTCTGTTGCATTTGTTGTGCAAAGCTTGATTTCTTTCAGAAAAAAACTAAATTATTTAATATGTGCTATTGAAACAGTTTAGCAGTGTTATGCGCTGACTGATCAAGATGATTGTTTATGTGAAGTAATTAGGTAGTTGAGGTCACTTTCTTTGCTTGCATACATACAAAGTGCATAATCTGATTTCGTATGTGGGATAGTTTTCAACTCTGTTAGGTTGGTTCAGTATTTTATAAATTTCACAAGGATCTGTTCAGGAAAGATATTTAAGTAATTGTATACTGATATTTTCAAAATATTTATTTGAAATCAAATTAGCTAAATAATATTTAAAAGCACGATAATATTCTAAATGCATATACATATTTATAAGGCAAATATTATTATTCCTCATTTATAAACTATATTGCCTTTATCATGACTACTAAGCCTCTTTTCTTAAAGGAACCATTAGTTTCTATTAAGCTTTTATACTTCTAATATAATTAATGCAAAATTTATCATTTACATATAATTACAGTTATGTACATAATTAAAATATTAAGGGGTTCTATTTTTAAATGTTTTAAAATGTTACTGTATTACTAAATTTTTTCTTTCATATTTTTATCTGTGTAGAATTTACAGAAAATTCCAATATCTACTAAATCCTCGTCAGGTTTACAGTCTTGCTGTAAATGGACCAATGCCAGGGTAAGTCCAAGGACAATGTTATTACCATTAATTAACATTAATTAATTAAGCAAGCCTGACGTACCTAAAATAATGTTATTTGAATCCAGCAGCTAGATCAATATACAGCAGACCACAGAAGATCAACTACACAAGAGAAACCAGTGCAGATGCTGTTTTTCAAAATAGCCTGTTTCAAGCAGATTTTCCTCTTTTGTAAATATTGTGAAATAGTATTAATACTAATGCTAAAAATAATAATTATGGACACATATACAAATACACTAGCTGAGTGCTTAAACTTCTAAACCATCTGTTCAAAAAAGTACTCTCCTTTGTTAAATATAGAATATAAAACTACAGAGTAAAGAAAAAGCTAGTCAACAGAGAATCAGAATTATGATTTTTTATTTACTGCTTACAGAATATAATGAGCATCATCTCTTATTGTTAATAGGTAAAATGTAGTAAAATAAAATTGTTTTTCAACAGAAATCATATACTTTTGATGTGACGAGAATACACTGAAAGAAATTGTCATTAATTTGGCCTACTTAACTAATTAATGTCATCTTCTTCCACTGACCTGTTTTCTCCCTTTCAACATGAGAATAAACATTAGACCAAATGAGTGAAGAGAAACTCTATAATCTTATACAAACTTCTTTTTTAGAAAAGTTAATATGATTAAAACAAGTCTCCTAGGTTACATAAGAAACTAGAAACCAAATATTGAAATTGTACTGTTTCAAATGCTCAGAAAAAAATTTATATTAGTGTATCTATATTAAATAAATATAAATGGAATGGTTAGCACCGATTCCCATAATTACATTCAACTCTTTCATTCCCTGCTACCTGCTGTCCAGGGCCAGTTTCCAAATGCAGAATAGTGAGGTGTGGAAACTACTTGCTATAAAAGGCAGGCTTACCATAGGAGTTTAGTTCAGAACAATGCCTTTGCCAAGCTCTGGACTCAAGTCTACAGGATCATGTTCAGATTATTGGGTAGGTGAGCCACACATGCAGGAAATCCCTATTTAGTTAAAGCCAAACAAACGTAAAGTCTTAATATTAATGCACAAGCTCAGGCAAGATGGCTCTTTTTTTTCTTTCTTAATGACCTCTAAACTTACAAGTAGGTCTTACTCTGCAGGAATAAGATACTCTGCATTCAAAAGTTTAGCCATTCCAAGACCTCTGTAGCTTCACCCAGACTAAATCAACCTGGGACTTGCCCTACATTGCATAGTTAAATGCGATGCCTACCGACTCTACTAATTACAGACCGTATGACTTAACCTCTCTGTGCCTTTTATGTTTTCTGTAAGAGAAAAATAGTAACTCTCTTATAGGCTAGTTGTTAAGTTAAATGGGATGATGCCTATACAGTATGTAAAAATCTGGTTATCACATGATATGTCTTCATTTAGTGTTATTTATTATCAGTACTATTTATAGCAATTAATTAATAATTACTAATAACAGGACCACTTTTTAGAATTTTGTAAATATACTCCAAAAACATTGATTTTAGTCTTGTTTTCTCATTTTATTTTGTCCTTACTCTAATATATACTACATATTTCCTTTCACTCTTTTAATTTTAGGCTTCCTATCATCCTCTATTTTAAAGCATTGAAAAAATGAAAGTAGTAATATATGTGCTTGTACAAATCCATAGTAAATACAATGTATGCTATTTAGACAGTAAACTAGAGGCTCTACCAGTCCTCAGGAGTCACTACTGCCAATTGTTTGCATGTAAACTCTCAGAACTTTTTCTATAAACATGAAGTGTGATGTATATATGTAATGTGTTCACATATAATATAGTTATATATAGAATGTACATATATAAGACATATATATGTTGCAGAGATCGATTTTTAACATTACTTGTAGTTCTTTTACTATAGTCAAAAGCATATGATAAATATTGAGTTCAGAGCATGTTGATTAGTTTCATTATTTTTAAGAGCTGAACAATAGTCTATAGTTTTGTTAGGTAATACATTATTGATAAACATTCAAGATTCCTGTCCTTTTAAATTATGACCAACTATGCTAAGTTAATATCTAAATTTATGTATATTTTTTAAAGCATATTCAAACATTTTCATTGAATAAGTTAACATAGGTAGAATTGCTTGGTTGAGAATATTTTCATTTTTAATTGTGTAATTTTCTGCCAAAGTGCTATAAAAAAGTGTGTACTAAATTACAATCCCAACAGCAGTGTATAATGCTTATTTTTCACAATCTACTTTAAATTGGCTATCTTTAGCACTTTCTATTTTTGTACAATGTAACAGATGAAAACATATCCTTATTATTTTTATTTGCATATCTGTGATCAGTTATAAAGTTGAATATGGTATTAATTATACTTACTTTTCTATAAACAACAGAAATGTATCCTTATTTATTCAAAATAAAGTTTACTGGAGAATTATGAGGTTGCTGATACAATTAATGAAAAAATGAATTGGTTGTGGTGTACACATAAATCAAATTGCATCCACAATACTCTTAATATTCTACTAATTAAAAACTTTAATTGTCAAGTTGTATGCATGAGCACATGCTACAAATTATTCAGTTATTCTAGTGATTCTACACTTACCACAAAAAAAGTAAGTCTCAAATCTTGAGTCACTAAATAATAAAGTCCTTAAAGTCTCTCTAGATAACACTCTTCCGGCAAGCCTTTTTCAAATTACACCATTCTCTTTCATTTAAAACTCTGCCAATTAAGAAGCAGGGAAGTTTAAGGTAATTTAACATAGTAATCTACAATTTGGCCTCATCTTTTCATAAAAAATGTACTCAATATTCTTGTCATAGGAAAATCCAATCAAATTTAAAAAATTTTTGAAAGTATATCAGGTAGTTAATTAACAAAGCTGTGTTACTATTCTAGACCTTATAATGTAGTTTCTGTAGCTATCTTAAATTTTCTGTCTGTGTGATTTCTTATTATACATATAATTTATATAAACCTGAACTTTTATATATGTATTTATATTTGTTTTCTTACAGAGGGCCTAAAATTATTAAACATCACACTCCACAAAAATCAGTATTCACCCCTGCCCCTAACTTATTGATCAGAGATCATGGGGAGGAAATTACCTCAACTTATTTTCTTCACTCCTAATCTTATGAACACATTGACATTCAAACCCATTTTGACTTCCTTCCATACTCTCTCAGTGCATGAGGCATCTCTCCTCCCAAGTAGGAGGTACTCACCTTCTGCTCTGGGTCCCTCCCTGTTCCTCTTGCACCTTTGACATATCACTTATTATCCACCCTCTCTGTTTTACGTCTCGAGCCATTGCTGTTTTTACTTAGTTGTATCCTAAGTATGTAAACCCTATTATAGTATATACTCTCCTTGTATTAAAGTGACTTTGATTAGTTTATGAAATTATGTACAATGATTAAAGTGTTATAATATGCACAAGTTACAATGGAAATGGATAGAATATAAGAGTTCAAGCCCAAGGGGAATACAGACAAACAATTGTCAGGTCATCGTAGAATTGCAGAAAACGGGCAAATGTAAAATTGATGAAGCTCTCATTTTTAATTTGAAAAATCTGTGCAAATGAGTTACCTTCCCAAATCTTTTCACTACTAGATTCTTAATAAAACAGTCTTTTCTTCCACTTTATCTCTTCTTCAGTGTAGTCTGGGGTTTTGACTTTACCTTGAGAGTGCTATCGTCACTAATAAATTTGCAGTTGTTTTATCAAATAGTCTTGGCTGTTTTCACCTTTCTTTAAAACCTCTTTTGCCTTCAATATTAGGAAATGAAGGTTTCCTGTCTCCAAGGTGCTGCTTCTTATATATCTGGATATATTTTCTCCAGTCCATTCCTTTAATGTCACTTTTTCTTAGAATTTAATACTCAGAACTTTATTAATTTCATGTGTATATGCTCCCTTAATTTTATAATAATAAAATAATAGTGATTTGTTTGGTGGAGGCTAGGGAATATATAGAATGTAACAACCTTATGATGAGTGATGTATTTTCTCCATTTCCAGATGAGGAAACATGACCAGAGAGTTCAAGTAATTTGCCTAAGGTTATAGTATCATAAAGAGCAAATCTATGTCTGGTGTGCTCCAAGATCTTTTAGACTTCTGTTCTATGGTCCCTCTTCCTACTCCATTTCATTATTTTGATCGTGAAGTGAAGGATTGCTTCTGAGTATCTCCTTTCATCTCAGATTCCTCTCCACAGTCTCATGTTAATTTATTTAACTATTGTCAACATTTTCATATTAATGTTCCATTCATATATTAAATTTTACATATCTACTACTAAACTCATTTTCTCATCCTTTCCCAAATTGCTCACTGACATTTTTCCTCTAACTTGATTAATGAAAATACCACTCAGTTTTATATTCCTTCTTTCATTATTTCACGCTGTCCAGTATTTCTCATCTAATACTGTATTTCCTAGTATTCTTTTTTTTCATTATTTTATTGATTATGCTATTACAGTTGTCCCATTTTTTTCTCCCCTTTATACCCTCTGCCCTACACCCCATCCCAACATCCCCACACCTTTTAGTTCATATTTATGAGTTGTACATAACAGTTCTTTGACTTCTCAATTTCCTGTACTATTCTTAGCCTCCCCCTGTCTATTTTTTTTTTGTCAACATTTTCCCACCACCACTTTCCCCAGCCCCACCCATTCCTGCCTCCTACCCTCAATCCTTCCCCAATTTGGCTTTGTCAATGGGTCCTTTATACATGTTCCTTGATGACTCTTCACCAACTTTTGCCCTGTTATCCCACTACCTCCTCCCCTCTGGTTCATGTCAGTTTATTTTTTATTTCAGTGTTGCTGGTTATGTTTTGCTTGCTTGTTTATTTTGTTGATTAGGTTCCACTTATAGGTGAGATCATATGGTATCTGTTTTTCACTGCCTGGCTTATTTCACTTAGCATAATGCTCTCCAGTTCCATCCATGCTGTTGCAAAGGGCAATAGCTCTTTCTTTCTTTCAGCTGCGTAGTATTCCATTGTGTAAATGTACCATAGTTTTATGATGCACTCATTTACTCTTGGGCACTTAGGTTGCTTTCAATTCTTGGCTATTATAAATTGTACTGCTGTTAACATTGGGGTACATAGGTTTTTTTGAATTGGTATTTCAGGATTCTTGTAATCCCAGCAGTGGAATTGCTGGGTCAAAAGGCAATTCCATTTTTAGTTTTTTGAGGAAATATATTTCCTAGTATTCTATTCCTCCTATTTGAATCTATTTGAATCTCTGGACTCTAACCCAGTTCCTGGCACACAGTTGTTGATTTTCAATGCATATTAAATAAGTTAATTGATACAGGTGATATAAAGTTGTATTTATATAAAGTTATATAAAGAAACATAAAGTTATGTTTCTAGGTATAGTTATCTCCCAATTTTCAAAAGTTTATTTTATACCACTTTGCTTTTAGGAAAGACCCATGTTCATACCTGTTTCACCAACTGAAAGAAACTCAAAGCGGATTTTCACTTTTATAAAAAATGCTATTAACATACTAAATTGGTAAATTTTTTCAAAGTGGAAATACTCTTTTTTTTTTTAATGCCATTTCAGCTTATGAAAGGTTTCTTTGGAACATGGAGGGAACCTGTATGTGGATTTACCATGAAATGGATCTTTCTTAGGCATTTTTAGCTATTCCTTTGTATTTGATCATAGTCAAAGTGACATTTTTTTTTTCTTTATGGGCTTCTAGAGTTACTTCGTAACTCATAAAACCTTCTTACTTTACATTCTAAAGTTAACTTGATGGAATGATCTAATGTTTATAAAATAAAACATCACCCTAATTTTTAATAGTACAAGCATTTGGACGGCAGGATAGATGGGCGTAGATTTGCCAAACAGATCCAAGCAACCCGATTACTTCTGCTGCTTTGTCTTAGGGGCTTATTTTAAACTGTGCTTTGGACAACAGGCAATGTCTCTGTGCTTTTCAGTCAGATGTGTTAAAAATGAGCTCTCCTAAGTTAACTTCCATGAAAGATCAAGAAATCTGTGTAATTATGGTTAGATTAAAACACTATATCATAGTTTTTACTTAATTCTCTTCAAAACAGTTGTCTATTTTGCTATGTGGTAGTCATGTAACTTTCAATCTTACTAGAAATATTTGAATTTTATATTTACATATATACATATATTATTAGACATAATAGATACACATACATTAGTCCCTTGAAGGACAGTGACATAAGTACATGACCATAAACCTGACTTCATATATGCAGCACTAAATAGTGTATGTAAATAACGAGTTGATTTAGCTCCCTTCTAATCTAATGAAAAAACTTTTACATTTATAAATTAGAGAAAATAACAACAAAAAATTTTTTTATGTTCTTTAGTTACTTGGCCCTGAAATATTAATTTATATTTTATATATTAAAACATCCTAGAA
The DNA here is from genome assembly GCA_004026545.1 of Mormoops blainvillei. Taxonomy (NCBI): domain Eukaryota; kingdom Metazoa; phylum Chordata; class Mammalia; order Chiroptera; family Mormoopidae; genus Mormoops; species Mormoops blainvillei. The sequence goes on from PVJD01001836.1 coordinate 114,981, forward strand.
GGATTACTATTTTTCACATACCAGAATAAATTGATATTTGTATTTAATGTAAGATCTTTATACAAGTATTTTAGTATACTAATGAATTTATGAATAGTTTCAATAAAAGGTCAATAGTATTTTATCTAATTATGACTTTGTTTTTATTTATTGAGAATGATTTGAGAGAATTTGATATTCTTTTTAACATGTCAACTTTCCAAGAATAATATGCACTGGTTAAAGAAGGACCACATCTTTGAACCACATTATGGAACCAATTGTTTACTGACTTCTCCTTTCTCACTCATATTACACTAGGGAGAATATTATAGTTATTTAATAAGATAACAGCATAGGTTTCCCAGGAATAAGTATTCTAATTTTCTGTCTCTCATTCTCTCTGCCTCTCTCTCCTTCTCTTTTAAAATATGCATACGCCTAAATGATGTTTTTGAGATTTCCAGAGTTAATGACATTAATGTTTCAATTATTTGTAGTTCAGTGAGATATATGTTTTCTCAAACACTATGAAAATTATTTCTAGCTATGATGGTAACAACATTACATTGTACTACATGAAATGCCCTCTCCCCCAGTATAAATTCATCTTTTGTAAAAGATCCTCAAAAGACTAGATGAATTTGTTGAAACAGGTACATTTCCTAGTTTTCCTAAGCTTTATAATTTACTGGTAAAATAGAGGACAAAAGGTATGAGAAGGGAGGACATGGTTATAATTACTTTTATGTTAAGCTGGAATGATGGGGGTCATATAACAGTTGGTAAGTCATCACTTTGAAGCTGACATTTTCATATGCAAAGAAAAAGACGCTATCTAACTCCCCTCTCCATTTTATACTATAGAGTACAGAAGAATTTTTTTCATTATTGCCTCATGTATAACTTTTTCAAATTGGCTATAGCACCAATAATACTATCAATGATACCAAGATGTGTATAGATGCAGTCTGGGTATTAGAAACAAAGTAGAAAGGATTAAGAATTGTTTTTTTAGAGTATAAATAGAGTTTCAAAACAATAGTAATATCACAAACCAGAAAATGCAGCCTGAATTTAGTGAGGCAATTATGAAACCACCTGATCTGTAACTGTAAGATAATATGTAACAGTGTACATGTGAGTATGAATATGAATTGAGCTGAATAATAAGACACTTATTCATGTTTCTGGCCCAAAATGCTTAAATAAAACAAGCTCTTGGAATAAGCTCTTTTTGTCTAAAAATAGAAGAAAAGGAAAAGAAGGAGATTTGTTGACATATGATAAAGACATTTATGATCCTTCAACTTGTGTTTCTTTAATACACAGGAATATAAATATGCATGATTAAATAACCATTCATCTGCATTATTATACTAATAATATTTATGAATCTCACACTGGTTTCTTTTCAGTATCAGCAAATATAATTTTATAATATATACCATATAGTATGTGTAATGTTTAATACTCATATAATTATTTATTTTTATATGTACAATTTCATTTCTAAGTAATACATCCAAATTATATATATATGGCAGTATTTTTTATTTTTGTAATACAACAAAATTTTAAATTAGAACAAAAAGAAATTCCTACATGTTGCTATTTAAGAAATCTGATTATAAGACACTTTCCAAGATTATGTAATCTGTGCTGCATTTTCTCTTCTTAAAATAGTTTTCATGTCATGCTTTTAAAAATACAATTGTCAGGCACAAATAAAGACTTTCTACATTTTTTTTTTATCTTCACCCAAGGACATTTTTTTTATCATTGCTTTTAGAGAGAAGGGAAGGGGAGAAAGAGAAAGAGAGAAGTGGGAGAGGGAGAGAGAAAAAAATAAATTGTTTGCCTTCTTGTATGCACCCAGACTGGGTATGTTCGCTGACCAGGAATCAAACCCACGACCTTTTGGTCCATAGGATGATGTTCCTACCAACTGAGCCATACTGTCCAGGGTTTTCCTACATTTTCTATAACAGTCTTAATACCTATGAAAGATGGAAAGTGGATTTCTGAATCTCAGATGAAGTATCTTGATTCATATTGTCATATTAAGCATTATAATATCACCATCCTTTTTTTTTTAATGGTGTGCTATAGTGTTGCCTGTTGAACAAATGTGATTAGGTTGGTCTCACTTTATATGTGGAATCTCATGAACAATATAAACTGATGCACAAAATAGAAACAAAGGCACAGACACATGGAACAGACTGATAGCTGGCAGAGGGGAGGAGCAAGGGCGGAGTGGATGAAGAAGGTGAAGGGATTAACCAAAGAACATATGTACATAACCCATAGACACAGACAGTAGTGTAGTGATGGCCGGAGGGAAGGGGTCAAGGCTTGCTGGAGGCAGGCAGAGGGGGTAAAATCGGAACATCTGTAATAGTGTCAACAATAAAAAATAAAGAAAAACATAGTGATAAAATAGCACCTGACACAGCATTTTACTAAACCCATGCATTAACTTAGGATTTCTTTCAAATGTAGCTATTTTGAATAAATAGTAAATGCTCTAGAATCAACAATGCAAAATTTTTAAAAATCATTAATTCACTTCATAAATTACTTTGTTTTAATTTCAATAAAATTCCATGAAAATAGATAGCATAAATAAATTCCTGAGCCATGTATGATTACCTCATTGCAAAACATTTATACTTACTGATTCTGCAAGTGAACCCATCAAGTGGATAGTTGAAAAGTACAGCATACAGTTTAAAAGTTTCCACAAACGGGCACCTTTCCAAACACTCCTCACTCCCTCGTCCTCTCCATTAAGATTACATATGAAGTGGGAACCTTCTACCTGCCGGCCTTCACAGCTTAATAGGTGCCAAGTGAATGCCTACAGAGAGTCCAACATTTTAGCTCTTGCCAAGTATCAGATTTGCTTGTTCTCAATCAAAGGTATTTTTTCAGTGCACTTTTTGTCCCCAAAGTCATAAGCAGGTCTTTCAGTAGTTCACTGGCTGAAGTTTCAGATTGGAGATAGAAGAACTCTCCTTACTGTCCACCCAGCTGTGCTTTTCAGAAAGTTCTTTTTGTGAGTAGTTTGCTAGATCACTGGGGGTGAGGGAGTTGGAGACATGGAGGAGTCGCAGCATATAAAACATATATACTACTTTTAATAAAGAAAAAAATAATAATTACATTAATAATATAGGATATAGGAAAAGTAGGTTTACAGTTGTTTGTATGGAAAATAATATAATACTTCATATATAATAGTGCAAGAATAAACTCTTTCACACACTCATAATGGTAAATTTACTTTTGCCTCAAGCTGCAATCTGTGAATAGTACAATGTAATTTATTTACATGTACATTTTGTTTATATCTTAAATTAGCCCAATGAAGGAGAATTTATTTCCATTTTAAAGCTAAGGAGACTGATGCTCAGGATGATTAAATAATTTTCCAAGGCTAGTTTTCAATGATTGAATGACATAAGGAATGGATGAGTCTCTAGGTAAAACAGCATGGATTGAGTGGGTTCAGAGGGTAAGATAGAGAGGTCAATTTTTCAACCCACTTAACAATCAATTTACAGAGAATAAATTGATGGTCCCATGAGGTTCATGTTTTGGGGGTAGGATGCTGCTGAGGAACCAACAGTGACAATTTTTAAAGAGAATGGTTTTGTATAAGAGTTGAAACATCATGTTATAGCCAAACAGTGGTGGGTCAAATGGATGGTTAGGTGTTCACCAGAAACAACGAGCTCTGTGGTAAACTTCTCTGTTATTGGCATATTTTAAAAAGCCTTTGGAAGCGTCAAAGACAAAATATTTTAAAACATAGGAGATAGACAAATTGATGCAGAAATATAATAGGCAAAAACTGATTTAGGAAGAATTAGGAAACATAAATTTTTTCAGTAATTATTAAAGGATATAGATAAATTCATACTGAAATTTCACTTGAAAAAACTGATTTGGGAATAATTAAAAAATAGAATTTTTTCTAATAATTATTAAAGGAATTAAAACAATTATTTAAGACCTTTCTATTAAATAAAAAAAACAGAAACTCAAAGATCACCAGAATAGTTTATATGCAAGTGTTACTAATTTTAAGGAATTTCCAAAATTATATGAATGCTTCCAAAAATAGAAAATGAAGGCATGTACTGTAATACAGTTTAGGAGATAATAATTTTGATAAAAAATAAGGGATGGTATCAGGAAGGAAAAGAGTAAGTCAATTGTATTCATGAAATTAGATGCAAAATTTCTTAACAAATTTTCACACCCAATCCAATTCCCTGTAAACAATATTAATAAATAATGTCCCAGTTAAGTATATAAAAGGATTATGAGGATGGTTTAATAATGCAGAATATATAACATTACTGATTAAATGTGATCAACCATATGAACATCTTCAAAATATGAAGAAAACATTAATATTGAATCATAATAAAAATTACTGTAACAAGAATAGAGGGAAACTTTCTTAACTTATAAAATGTGTTACTCAGAAGAGAAAAAGAAAATCCCTACAGAAAATATCACCCTAAATAGGAAAATTCTAGAAATATTCCATTTAAATTCATGAACCAGATATGAGGTTCTATACAAATATAGCAATTTAGCAATATATTGGTGCTCCAGCCAGCACAATACGGGGATAGAAATTAAAATTATAGGAATTAGAGATCATTAATAGGACCATTGTTGTTAGCCTATGGCACAGTTTACATAGAAATTCGAATGAATTTATAAGCAAAATATAGGCAATAGACAAAATAGGAGTAATGTGCCTATTTAAAAGATAAAGATATAAAAGTGAAATATATTTATATATACAAGCAAGAAAACCATTAAAATCAATTATTTTAAAAATACTAACACAAGCTATACAATAACCACGAATAAATCTAATAAAATATATGCCAGACCTGTATGGGAAAAATTAAAAACTTTATTGAAAATCATTAAAGAATATATAAATAAATTGAACAATCCTATACTCATGGACAAGTGAATTTAATTTCTATTATATAGGTGCTATTTCTCTGAAAATTAATCTATAGGCTTAATGTACCTACACTCAAAATTATGATTTCTTTTTCCTTTGTGGAATATAAGTTAACTTCAAAATGTATTTAGAAAAACAAAGGAGTAATATCTTAGATTCTGCCTGGTCTATAAGATTAGACTTACTTTGATGCTATAGTAATTTTAAGATTGTGATACTCGTGCAGAGATGGACAAATTCATGAATAAAATGGAATAGACAATCCAAAGAGAACTGTACTTATATAAGGAGATTTGACTCATGATGGAGCTAGCATGGTAGAAAGTTGAATTATCCACCAATGAAGAGATGGATTAGAACTTTGCGCACAACAACAAAAAGGAAGGAAGAAAGTGAGAAAGGAAGAGAGGAAAAGGGAGAAAAAGTGAGCAGAGTGCAGGCAGGAAGAGAAGGGATCCATATCTCATAATAACACAATACAATTTTGTAAATATTGTATATTTAGTATTTTATATAACATGCAATGCAATATACATTATATAATTTTATGTGGTGGTGTGAGATAGGGATTATGGTTGATTATTTTTACATATATTTATATATCATTATATGATGATATACTATATTTTCTATTTCATACTACCTCACAGAATTTCTGTTAAAAGCAAAACTGAAATTTTAAAAGAGAGTGTATATGAAATTTTTGTGACTTTTGAGTAAACAGTTTTCTTACACACAAAACTTACAAAAGTTGATAAATTTGAATATAATAAAACTAAATGTTCATTAAGATACATATTAATTAAACATGATAAATCTTTCAACTATTAGTAAATATTTCAAAAAATAGATTAAAATTAATAGCAAATAAAGAATTTTTACCAATCAACAAGTAAAAGAAAGTAAAGAAAAAGGGTTCAAAGACATTAGCAGGAATCTCACAAATGCTAATGAATATACGCACTGGGACAGCTTCTTGGGGAAGCAAAAGTTGTACATATGTAATTCTACTCCAAAGGTAGCCACTGCCCACAACCACTAGACTTGACCAATGATGCAGCTATTTTTAAGAGCATAAAACTAACCTCTCCAAATGTCCACTGACATGGATTAAAAACTCATGTTCATGTAAGCGGCATTTAGCAGTAGAAATCAATCATTTGAACTATACATGGAGAGAACTTCATTTTCCACATGGATAGAGTTCAGTAACAATGCTTATGAAAAAAGCAAAATGTAATCAATATGTTGTTCATAGCATAAACATGATAACCCATAATTCAGAGAGAGCATAGAAGGAAATATGTTATCAGAAATACACCGCCCTTGCGGTACACAATTGGTGTTTATATTATACATTATATAAGTGTTTATATTATACATAATATATATCACATAATATAAGCAAATGAATTGGTAATAGACTGGAAGAAAATACTGCCACATATGTAACAAAAGTTAAATATTCACAGTATATTACATAAGAAATACATGAAAATTTTTGGTTCTAAATATTCATAATTATTAGACAGTTGGGTTTTAGTTAATTCTTTTATATTTCATTTTTATTTATGCACTATTTATATTACTTTAAGATGTTTTTCTATTGATGCTAATGTAAGTGAAAATATTATTCATAATATGGAAAGAGTTTAGAAGATAATGCAAGAAAACTCAATGGAAAATGGGCAAAACTTTGCAGATGAAGTTCACAGAAGAGGTTACACATCTCTTAAACCTACAAAAAAATATTCAACCTACTAGTAAACAGAGATGTATGATTTTACAATCATAGTGAGATACTGTTTTCCACCATTATAGAAGATACATCATAAAGTTCCTTATATGTAGTGTTTTGGAGTTGCAAGAAATATACAATATACAATTGGGAGCCATTTAAAGGCTAATAGGATGGTAAAGTGGAACTTTTCCTGTCTAGAAAAATAGTCTTCAAAACATGCACATTTTCATATAAATGTACTTGAAATAATGTTAAATACAATATTTACTTTTTGTAATAGTGAAACGGTAGAGATAGTTTAAAGCTAAATGAAGAAAAATGATTTAAGTATGGAATATACAGCCTACATAATACATTCTCTTACTATAAGTCATGAGGCAACACTGTGTGCTGACACAGAAAGATGTCTTAGAAGAAATTTTTAACAAATAAGTTAACGGGGTGTATAGCATAGTTCCATTCTTGTTAAAATTAAGTGTGTAAAAAATTTATGTGTATGTTCATATATATATATAAATATACAGGAAAAGCCTTGGACAATTGCATATTTTATTTATTATATTATATTTATTATATTATATTATATTATTTCCAGTGGTTATCTCTGGGGTAAAGGAGGTAAAGAGGAACATTCCAAATATTTATGTCCTGTTTCAGTTCTCGTACTGCAAGACAACAGGCATGTATGTTTACATAACTGCCTGCATCACTTGCCTTTGTGACTCCCCCGAAGTACGTTGCATTAACGTGCTCGCTGCATGCGGGAAGAGCAGAGGCAGTGAGCGTTTCTTACAATTGCCCAGCAATTAGGCTTGAGTGTTCCTGGACACCAGTCATGGTGGGCCAGGTCAACAGCAACGGGACACTCGCCTCCTGTTTGCAGACAGTAAGTCAGAAGGAAACACTGAACTAGTTGGCTGCAAAAGCATCCTGTTCAGTTTCTCTCAGTAATTAAGAAGGCAGACTCCTCTCAAAAACATAGTTATTGACAAAATAATCATACATTTATATAAATATTTGAAAGAGAAGTTTTGATTCATAAAAATTATGAAATGAAATATTGCAGCATATCAGACTTTGGATTATGTGAACTGCAGGTCACATCTGAGAGGATATCTTAATAAAAATTATTGAAATTTATAATTTTTTGAGTTGAATAAAGAAAAAATAAAGAATATGTATTATAGAATCTAGTGTATATAATTAAAATGTTTAAATTAAGACTTGTTAATACTCAGAATTATATTCTAGATAAGAATTTAATATTTTTTCAATAAAATCATTGAGATTTTACAGTTTTCACAAAATAAAAATACATTTATTAGATGACATTCAAAGAATATAAAACTAAAATTGCCCTAATTTTAAAATAACAATCGTGTGCTTATTTTGCAGGTTAAACTTTTTCCGTGATGTTTCTGACTTCAGAGTGTTAGCCTGCGGTGGAGATGGAACCGTGGGGTGGATTTTGGACTGCATAGGTAATGAAGACTGATATTTAACATGGCTGGGGCGAGAGTGGCAACCTTAAATTCTATATGTTTTACTTATTTACTTAATAAATATGTTGATATGTTTGGATGTTACAGTGATATAATTGGGCATTCAGCATGTTGGCACACTATTTACTGCTTAAATTTATGCTATATTTAAAAATTTTAATTCACACAATAATTTACAGTATTTGGAATCCTTCTTTCCTCATCTATTGCTCATGGAACTTACTAACCCCTTGGAGTTATTTGTCAATCAGGTGCCATTTGTTTCTTTACCTTAGAGAAGGAACCGAGGAGGATTTTAGTATATGCTCTCAAGTGTGTCAAAGAGATGCACCTACTTGGTTTAAGCATGCAACCTCAGAACTTACCCCACTGTGCACATCATGTCATCATCGTCAGTTATTATTACCATAATTATAGCTAATTTTTATTTATCATGTCCTATCTAATAGGCCTTGTGCTAAGATTTTTACCCCAATCTTCATTCTCAAAACTCCACGGTACAGTTTCCATAATCCCACTTTTGAGATATGGAATTTAAGGCTTGGAGAAGTTAAAAACTTGAACAAAGTTTTGTAGGTGTGAACTGGGATTAGAACCCACACTTTAATCTTATTTTATATTGCTTCTCTATTCAAATTTTAAAAGCTTGATTTTTATAAGAAAACAAAAGTACATCACTGAGGGTAAAAGGTAGATATGCATTACAAGGAGAGCTTTATATAATCAGAAAAATTATATTTTTTATAGACAGTCAGCTGTTAGTACTGATTTCTGCTCAGTAAAACAAATCATAAATTCACCTTTTTGGGGAGATAAACCCAATACAAATATTCACTTATTCTTCATTTCAGTCACTACATGAGTAATTCTTTTTAAAAAATAGGCCCTTTCACAAAAAGGGAAAAATTGATTCAAAATGAATTTTACTATCTGTATAAATTGAAGCAAACTTTCATATAGTCAATGCAGGTGAGAATGTTCTGTCTTTTCATACATGTTGAAATATTGACATTAACAATAAATACAAGCTACCAGTACACTTTTGGTAAACATCTAAAAACTTTAATCTACTAGTATTTAAAAAAAAAAAGAAACAGTTAAATTCGTACTATCTGGCCTTTACAGTAAAGGATGTAAATAGCATTAATATGTCATACTTAAGGAGAAAACCAGAATTCAATAATTATAAAAATTAAAGAGTTGCTTGTGCAGTCTCTGAGGACTTGTGAGAATTTTAGAGTATAAACATTAGGATATTATTGGTTTGTTTTAACCCCCAAAATGTAAGCCGTGGCTATCAACTGAGGCACATCCCTAAATAATCTATTTCTTCCTTACTTTTACACACAAACCCTTGCTGACTTTGAGCAGCTGAGAGGAAAATAAAGTCATATATGGTCGTGGGACTCACTCAAGGTGCATGATGACTCAGGCAGTGGCAGAGAGCCTCCCTGCCCTGAACTCAAAGCGGGTTTGTGGAAAGTTGAATCTCAGAGAAAACCTGCTGATCTCATGGTTATATGTTGTTTATTCTGACGCAAAGGAGCACCGTGTGTGGGAACAGCACGAGGACATTGGTTTACACTTTATTAGCTTTTAGAATTCAACTGTTTTAAAAATACTTTATTCCTTAAAGTAAAGTGTATTCCGAGTTAATGTTGCAAAAGACTTTATATAGAAGCCTAACCCTCCATTCTGGTCGTGCTCTTGTATGCATATCCCTGTGTTATGCACACCTATATCCGTGCAATGTTTTTTAAAGATTGAAAACTTTTATTAAATTTTTCTGTTACAACTGACATTCAGTATTATTTTATATTGATTTTAGGTGTACAGCATAGTGGTTAGATGTGTATATAATTTATGAAGTGATCACCCTGATAAGTCTAGTATCTGCCTCTCACCATACATAGCTATCACAATATTACTGACTAATTTCCTATGCTGTATTTTACACCCCTGTAACTATTTTGTAACTACCAATTTGTACTTCTAAATCCTTTAATCTTTTTCACCCGGTTCCCCAAAGCCCCTCCCCTCTGACAACTCTTAGTCTTTTCCCTGTATCTGTGAGCCTGTTTCTGTTTTGTCCGTCTATTTTGTTCATTGGGTTCCACATATAAGTGAAATCATATGGTATTTGCTTTTCTCTGTTGGACTTATTTCAGTGGCATTAAATGTAACTTAAACCACAATTTTAAATGGGCTAGAATAGTTACAAGGCTTTCCTCATGCGTGAGACTTGAAAATTCCTGTGACTTTGTCAATAATGTTATTTATTTGTGCTTTATAAATTGCTACAAATGCATAGAGATTAATCATAATTTATTATTGTATATACCTATAAAATTTAACTCTTCTGTTTATGAGTATTTAGTAGAGTGCTTTCATTTCATGCCAACTTGTCTTTTTTTTTTTTTACTGTGATCTATCTGTGATCAAAATCTTATTTTGTTTTACTTTTCAATTTCACAGAAAAGGCTAATGTCGTCAAGCATCCTCCAGTTGCCATTCTGCCTCTTGGGACCGGTAATGATCTAGCAAGATGCCTGCGATGGGGAGGAGGTAATACAGCTTTAATAACAATGAAAATTTTAGTAAAACATAAATAGGGTACAGAACATACCCCCCTCCATAAATCCAGCATTTATTTACAACTGCCATGTGATTTTACCAAATATAATTGCTGTCAGATATATAGTCTATTATTTTGATCAATAGCCTGGGTTAGAGAAACAAATAGTGGACCAAGAGTTAGACTGTGAGTGTTGGGCTTTAAAAGGATACTAGCTGCAGATACCATGGGCCAGGCAGACTTCCAGACCTCTCTGGTATTGGGGTTTCCAATGTAAGAGGTGAGATAAGCATGGATTAACTCTAAAGTAATCTTCAGATTTTTAATTTCTGAGTTGTATGTTACAACAACAATCTAAAGAAAACAATGTAAAGGCTAATGAATGACTTTTCCAGAAATGAATATGTTGTTTTAAGACCCACTTTATACCAGGCAGTGTGTCTTGCCCCTGGGATACAGCATTAAGAACAGAAAGTAAAGGCTGTATTCAAAAGGGTCTTAAATTCTAGTGGCACATAAAGTCACATGTAAATCATGAGACTTCCTTCTTAACAAGTAAACAGATAACCAGCATAATGAAAGCCTTCATCATTGTGATACAAAGATTACATAGTAAGAATTGTAATGAAAAGATGACAGAACCATGTAGACCTAGGAGTGAACTTTATAGTCAAAGGGAACATCAAGTTCATAGGACCAGAGGTAGATAGCCACTTGATATATTCAAGGATATTAAAGTAAAATAGCGTGTATGAAATAGTATGAATAAGGGGAGAATATTGCAAGATGAGGTCTTAAACTATTTTGAAGCATCATTAATAGGCTATACTTAACTGAAGATACCAAAGTAAAGAAAACTAGATTTTACTAAAGCAGGAAGAATTGAACCCTAAATATTTTTAGCATTTCAACTCACTTAGAGATGTTTGAAAAGTGTCTACTAAGACAGTGTGAAACAGAAGCCCCTGGGGATCTTGTTAAAAGTAACAGTGACCTGTCCTCACCTCAAATATGCTGAATAGAAATCTCTGAGCTTGCGACCTGGGCAGATGATTTTCTTTTAAAACAAACTCTCTAAGTAACTGATTTACAATAAAATTTGAGAATTGTTCCATGAGTGTCTGGTAAACTGGCGAAATCTAAGTTGTGAATATGTATACGTGTAAATGACAGAGTTGGACTCTAAGTTAAAAACTTAGCTTATGATCTATTTGTGATTTTTCATTATGGACATAATTTAGTAAAATAATAATATAAAATATTAAGGTAAGTCTCATAGAACCTAAAGATAAAAAGAAGATAGATAGATAGAATGAACCATTGCTTATGAGATGATTATATTGACCAGTGCTTATATCCTGTATTTTGATTAAAAGGAAATAAATCATGCATATGGCTTCCAGTTGTACTTCTCTGCAAAATATTTTTGATATTTAAAAATTAATCATTTCATTTTTGGTTCCAAACTAATAAATGGCTTAAGTCTCAAAATTGACCTATTAGGTCCATTTTTTTTCATATGTTAACACTTTTCTTATAAAACTGTTTTAAAGATATTATCAGTGGCCAAAGACTTATGAATTATAGTGTATGCCAAAGTATATATTAACGCTGAACTCTCTCTGAGTTCCTAGCGAGTGTTGGCACTGTTCTCGGTGCTAGATACAGAGTGATAAAATAAAGAAGTGGCTTCTACCCTTTGAGTACACAGGCATAAATCAACGAACAATGAAATACATAGTTACAAAATAAGGTCAAGGCTATGAAAGAAGCAGAGTATATTTTTGGAGAAAAAAAACATGAGGGGAACTTTTTTGCCAAATGTCCAGAATGCCTCTCTGATGAAGTAACATTTAAGCTGGGTTGAAATATATAAGGAGGGAGAAAAAACTTCTGCATTGAAAGGATGGAGTGAAAGCTGATGAGACCCTCAAAGCTGTCATGGAGAGGTTGATAGGTATGGATTGAGGGGGGGTGCTTAGTATGAGATTAAGAAGATAATCGCAAGCCAGATAATGCAGGGGCTTGGTAGTTGTTAGAATTTTATTTGATTGAACCCAAAGCACCAGTCAAAATTTTGAAAGGGTAGCAAAAGCAGCGTGACACGATTACATTTGTTTTCAAAAGTAGATTAATTAGGGGATGTAAAATTAACTGTTAAGAAAACATGGAGGATTATGGTTTTCCAAATGAGAAATGTATAGTCATAATTAAAGAATATAAGGATTGGACTAGGGTGGTGGTAATGCAAATGAGACAAATAGACAAACTAGAATTACGTTTTCAGGATGGATTGATAGAACTTGCCAGTAGGTTAAATAGGAGTTTCAGGGAAAATGAAGTAGTAAAAAGGCCTGAAAGATGTTAAGTAGAGCAATTAGGAAAATGGAAATGCCATTGGCTAGCGTTTACTTATAAAAAAACATGCACTGAAGGGAGATTATTTCTTGCCGGGGCATACCTGAGGAGTTGCTTAGCAACTGTGTGCTTCAGGTTTCTCTCCAGAATCTGAAGAAATCCATAGCACCTGGCCCACAGGTCCTTATGCTGCACTATCAAGTTGTTTGACCTGTGTCTGTGCTTTTTACTTTATGGAATTATTATTATGCTTAACATTTAGAAAAGAAAGGTACATTATCTAACGAATAACCATTTGATTCTCTTATGGTCAATGGAATATATTGACTTGAAACTTATTTTTTTCAATAACATATTTTAACATTTTGGGAAATCTAATACTTGTAAGAACATAGGCTGTTCTACAGCATTTGAAAAATATGCTATTTACTTTCTCTTTGCAACTTTTATGATAATAATTAGTCCAGTAAAAATTTGAATATTACTGCAAAAAAATTTTGTAAAGAGTAAAGGAACAAAAGACAGTTTTAGATGGATCACACTTATAAATACTCGTTTTTGCTTTTCTTTACATGATTTTTATTTGTAAAAATTGTTCTGACTTTTGGGATAGATTCAGGCATTATTATATCATATTATTAAATAGAAAATAAATATTAATTATGGTTTCATTTTTATTTCTTAGCCTATAGTGATTATAGGCTTTAAATAAAAATAAGGGAAGCAAAATAGCATTATTCTTTTCGGGAAAGAAGCTTTTGCTTGCATAGTTAGTGAGTTTGTCTTTTTTTTTTTAAATATGCTCTTCTTGAGTTCAGGAATCCTATTTTTAGTTATGGATCATTATTTAACAAGCTCAGGCATGGATTAATACAAAAAAATAGGGTATAGATAAGATATATGTTAAATTGGGGGCTACAGTTTGAAAATTTTTGCCCTTGTAAATTAGTTCTGAAATGTAGATCTGATTCTCAAAATAGGTTTATTTACTGCCTATATTTTTACTTGACTATAGGGTGGAATTCATGCTAGCATTTTTCATATATACCTATAAAAACTTTTTGAGAACTAATATGGTTATAAGGATTTTAAGTTGAGTGACCCTAGTATAATCTAGCTTTGGTAATTAATTTTTTCACTCAATCCACTTCTAATATATTCCCTACTGGTCAGTTACTGTTCACACATTTTTCTAGTATTATGTTGAACCTCGCTGTAATTAACCTGCAATGTGTCTGAGGACAAACTCAATATTTGATTTAAAGCATTATTAATTATTGATATTTCTGCTAAGTGTGTGTACATGTGTACATGTATTTATATACATATATTTTACTATAATTTTATAGCGTATTATACTGTACTATATATATATATAAAAATTCATTTATATCTGAAAACTATCATACAAATTTTCAAAAAAGTAGAGTTTAGAAAATAGGTGAATATCTTTAACTGGCTATTATTCAATTCAATAGGGAAAATGTATGCACATAATATATTTGGAAGGCTATTATTTATTCTGTTTAAAAATTTAAAAATAAGAGAATAATGGTTGAACTATTAAGAAATATGAGACTCCCAGCCAAGATGGAGGCATAGGTAGATACACTTTGCTTCCTCACACAACCAAAAGAAGGATGACAACCAATTTAAAAGCAAAAAGACCCAAACAAACTGTCAGAAAATCAAACTGTATGGATGTCCAACAACCAAGGAGTTAAAGAAGAAACATTCGTCCAGACTGGTAGGAGGGCAGAGATGGGAAGCCAGGGCGGAGAGGATGCTCCACTAGGTAGTTGTTGGTGGACCAGCCTGTTCCACATTCCCATGCCAATAAACCTGGAGGAAAAACTGGGGAGTGAGACAGACTTGGCAACTCTGGGTTGCAGTACTGGAAACTGAAGCCTCAAAACCTCTGGCTGCAAAAACCTATGGGGATTGTGGCAATGGGAATAACTCCCAGTCTCACAGGAGAATCCACTGGAGGCACGTAGGGAGTCTTAGAACATACACAAACCCACTTCCCTGTGAATCAACCCCACAGGGGCCCAATTCACTTGTAGGAAGCACGGGAAGTGACTGAAATCAGGGTGAGAGCCCAGTAAGTGGCATTGTTCCGTCTCTGAGAAGCCAAATGAGAAGCCAAATGGAGAAGCCAAAGAACTTATATGTATGACCCATGGACATGAACTAAGGAAGGGGTGGGAATGCTGGAGGGAAGGGGGTAAGGGTAGGGGGAAATAAAGGAGAGAAAAAAATGCAACTGTAATAGCATATTCAATAAAATATACTTAAAAAAGTAACATCTGAAATATAAGTAAGTTTAGGTATCATTGTCTTGTGGCTTAAACAGTTCAATGTTTTTTCATTGAATACAATTATATTCGTATTATTATGGATGTTCATAGTTTTTGCTTTATGCTATAAATAATCTGACATATTCATCATTAGAGAACTTTGGCATATTACATTGCTCATTATGTTTTCTTTTAACACAGTTAGTTTCTCCAATGTTATGTGTGCTGGCACATCTAATGAGGACTCATAGCCTCTGGCATTTACTCGTTCAGCAAAAATTATTAGAATGAAAACCAAATTTTGACACAGAACAAAATCTATGAAAATATTGTTCCAACTCAAAATATCATCTCAAGAATGTCTACCTGTATGTGTAGAATTAGAGAAATATATTATTTAACACAGTATATTATTTCAATTCTGATATTCTCATCAGTATTCTTATGTTGTTGAGAACTTTCTATTCTTATATCTCATGTACTAAGACATTCTATATACTTTCTTAATTTTTTCTCATTTAATTCTCACAACAAATGTAAGTTTTAAAGATGAGAGAACTATTGAGGAGTGTTAAAAGCAAGTGATTAAGAAAGCACATCCAGGATTAGACTACTGTTTAAACTATAATGTTTTACATGCCTGTAGATACTTTAAATAGAAAATACAATATTTAAAAAATACCTTTTCAGGCCATGTTGACTCTCTGTAATAGATTCATTAAAAAATGGATTTACTGTGCATTTACCCTAGGCAAGACCTGCTAAAAAAGAACTTGTAGGCAGAAAAGTGCAAATAACTATATGTTTTGTCCTAAGGTAGGGCTAGTGTTGAAAACTGTTATGTTGAGACTGCATAGAATCCATTATTTTGAGAGAATGTCTTCCTGAATTAAGTGCTATGAAATATCAAAATTGCAGAGGGGATTGAAGCAAGCTAGCCTAACAAAAGGGGATATCATGGGTATATAGAAAAAGAGACGATGTCGCACCAAGTTTAAAAGAGAAGGACTTCCTATTTAAATTGAAAGTAGTTATGTATAACTAGAAGGGAAAGAGTGAGGGTAAAGGAGTTATGGAAAGACACACGTCTAGAGTGCTTCTGGGATTCTTACCTCAGCCACTGGGTGGAGGGTATTGTCTTTCTCAGAGAGAGTTCACAGGAAAGAGATATGGAAGCAGATAGTTAATTTCATTTTGAATACATCAATATTAAGTTTTATGGGGGTTTTCAGTGGAGATGCTCATTTGGCAGCTGGCTACACTGAAAATTTGCACCAAGGAGAGAAATATGAGTTGCAGATTAAAGCTAAAAATAACATATTGGTCTAAGTAAATAAGATTATAATTGATTCTATTTATATTAGAATTTACTTTAAAAATGCATTACTTAATTGAAGAATGACACACACTCAAACACAAACTCAAACACATATAAATACAGCCTTTGAATTTTTTTCTCAAGATAATGTTCTTTTTTAATTAGGTTATGAAGGTGAAAATCTGATGAAAATCCTAAAAGACATCGAAAACAGCACAGAAATCATGTTGGACAGGTGGATGTTTGAAGTCATACCTAATGACAAAGATGAGAAGGGAGACCCAGTGCCTTACAGTATCATCAATAATTACTTTTCCATTGGCGTGGTAAGATTTTTCACTAAATGTTCTTTTTTTTTTTTTTACCAGTCCTGGATAATCACTGTTTGTACACTATGAAGATTTACTAATTTTAAATTATTTATTTTATGCTAGTGTCAGCAAAATACCTCTTCTAATGGGCAATAATAAAACTTATGAATTTATTTAAAGTTAGAGTACAGCAATAGAGTTTCATGTTTTAAATGAAGAAAACTATAATTTTGCAATTGGTTTGACCATTTGTGTTGCTAAAATGTAGATTAGAATTGCTCATAATAAGGGTTTAGTTATGTTTTAAAGTAGAAGATAAAGTTCTGCATTAGTGAATATGTGAAAACAATGCATCAAATTTCACCTTAATTTTAGGTATATATTATCTAAGCCTAACTATAGACATTATATTTAAATTTATGGTTAAGTCTAAGTCTAAAAAAAATGTTGCTACTATTCTCAAGTGTTTAGTAAGTTAAAAGGCTAACTTTTCATTTAATTTCTTTAAAATCTTATATCAGAAGTAAAATGTCATTTGGCAATTAAAAGAGTTATTTAAATTTTAATCCTTAAGGAATGTAAAAGTGATTCTTTCTGCATGTACATGTATATGTATAAGTAAATCTTTTAACTATATTTTAAAGGTTTTATTTATTTATTTTTAGAGAGGGGAAGGGAGGGAGAAAGAAAGGGAGAAAAACATCAGTGTGTGGTTGCCTCTCACGCGCCCCGACTGGCTGTCTGGTCAGCAACCCAGGCATGTGACCTAGACTGGGAATCAAACCAGCAATCCTTTGCTTTGCAGACTGGCACTCTATCCACTGAACTACACCAACCAGGGCCTTTACTATTTTTACTAAATCTATCTAATTTTAGAGAATTTTTATCATTAAAACAAGAATTTTTATGCTTACTTATAGTTAATTCTGGTTCCTTTTCCAAGCCAGAGGCAATAACTATTCTTCCTTCCTCTAAAATCTGCCTTATATGGATATTTTACATAGAAAAAAATACAACATATAGTCTTTTGCATCTGGCATCTTTCACTTTACAGTTTTCAGGTTCACTGATATGAACTGCCTAAATACTGGATTCCTTTTTATTTCTGAGTGTTATCCCATTGTATGGATATATCACATATGGTTTATCCATTTACCAGTTGATGAACATTTAAAGTGTTTCCAGTCTTTGGATATTATGAATAATGCCACTGTTTGAGTCCTCTTAGTGAATTTTTGGTTTTGGTTACTATACTTTTTTAAGTCTAGAATTTTCCTTTGATTTTTTTAAAATTGTTATATCTTTAGGTTGTATTTCCTATTTGAAGAGTCATTATTGTTATGCTTTCCTTTATTCTTTAAGCATAGTTTATTTTCATTCTTTTGGTCTTTGTCTGGTAAGTCCAATATCTGGAGATCATCATAGAATTTGATAGTATGTGAGCCCCATTAGTGACATTGTTTATTTTTTCCTAAAATGTCACACTTTGCTATTCTTCTGCACATCTGAAAAATTTTTTGGAGACTAGAGATTTTATTTTATGTGAGGTATTATACAACTCTGGATCGGGATCCTCCTGTTGAGGTGTTAGCTGTTCCTGTGTTTGTTTAGTTACTTGCCTGCACTAGTCAGGTAGAGCCTTTCTTCCTTGTGGTATATGGATACAGATGCCTCATTTTTTGGTGTTTTGTTGTTTAATTTTTGTTTTTATTTTAATCCTGACTTCCTGGGATTAAGCTCTGTTTCAGCATAGTTGACCAGAGTTTGTGTGTGAAAGCCTAGAGCCAGGAAGTCTTTATCACTTGGCCATTGGATCTGTGTGTTAGTTGGGAAGGCATATACAACCTTCAGGCAGTTATTAATTTGATTCAGCTTTTAATATCTGCTGGCCCTTCTTCTGGCTCTTTCGTTCACGCACAAGTCCTCTCCTTTAGCCAAAGATATGTAAATAACAAGGGTCCCTGTTGATCTTTCCTGAACATTTATGCAGCTATACATGCATATGAGGAAATTTATCAAGGCCCATTATGGCTGTCTCATTATAAGGTCTCCTACTAAATTTCTGGCTAGTTCGCTGGTTAGTTGCTTTCTCTAATCAGTTTTGCAAACACAGGGGAGCTCTAACATTAATCTTCCTTGTTCATACTTATAGAGATCCTTACTGTTTTATATCACTCTCTGGGTCATGGAATTTTTCTTGCCCCTTACTCGAAATCAAGTCAATTTCATCGAATAATTTGTTATATGACTTTAGTTAATTTCCAAATTTCTGTTGTGGTCCTCAAAAGAAGATAATTTCTCCCCAACCACAAGAGACATTTGGCACTATATGGACACAGATTTGATTATCATGACCAAGAGGGGATTACCACTGGCAATTAATGGGTAGAGGACAAGGAGCTGCTAAATAATCCAGGTTCACAGAGCAAGCCGCCAACACACAAGGAAGAATTATACAGCTCAAAATGTCAACAGTACTGAGGCTGAGAAACCCTGAAATCAATAAAGACAAATATTACATGGGAATGTCAACATATTGAAAGGGAGAAATGGTAAAAACCCAAAGAAATGTGAAGAAAAGCTATAATAAAAATAAAACAGGAAATACAGTAAAGAATAGCAACAAAATTGAGAATGTCAGCAAAACCAAAATCTGGCTTATTGAAAAGAGTTAATCAGATGTTTTGCAAAATTAATTTTATAAAAATATTGTGCAGAGAATTGCAAATAAATGATAAAGGGTGAAAAACAAAAAACCCCAAAACATTAAAAAGTAATACCTCAACTGAAAATATATGAGGACTAAATATGGAAATGTAGCAAAACTTAGAAAAATAATGTCAACTTAAATATTTAATACTACTCAATTATTTCAATAATAATTTATATTATAAAAAACAACAAAAACTTTAAAGTATATAGAAATTAGTACATCATGTATAAGACCTACAGGTAGGAAATGTTAAAACTGTCTATAAATACCTAAAATATTAGAATAAATGGAGACATTTTCTAATTTTAGATTGGATAGATTACCATAATGCACAAATTAATTTATACACGTTATCTATAGTGAAGCCAGGTTTGAGGTGAATTTTATGATAAACTTGAAAAACCCAATCCAAAAAATATATGACAAAATAGGTCAGTTGATTTTAATAAAGGAAAAGGAGAATTGGTTTACCAAATTAGAGTACTACCGGTGGTGAAGCAGAGAGACACATATTGAAACTCAGTGATGGAGTAACCTGGGAAGTAGAGGTGTTAAGAGATAAGAGCATATTTCTCTGAAATTTTTCCCCATATCTCAGCAACAAAGTCTCAACCTAAAGGCCACAATCAGAGCCCATTATGGACAGAGATTCCAAGCTTTGTCTGTCACTCAGCAAGGCCACCTTCAGATCAACAACTTGTAATCCTTTGCCCCAGTTGGTGAATCCAAAAACACAATGAAATAAAATGAATCATCTGTATCAAAATATTTCTGAATATATAATACGTAGCGGAGTTGGAGCACCAAAAGAACGAGGAGAGCATTTCAAGTTTTTGCTATCCCCAGCATGAGAAAGCTTAGGATGGCACATAAGCTGGACTTGAAATGATCTCTAGGAACCCATTACCACCTTCTTACAATATAGTCTCAAAGTTTGACACTATCAGTAGAGTTTTTATTATTTCAACTATTGTTCTTCACATAGTGACTCTAAGTAATTTATACTCTACAAAGAACCTTGCTTCAAAATTTTAGAAACCCTGCAGTGGTCAGAAATATATAGATAAATATCATCTTCATATATTGTACATTACGATATGCCTGTATATTAACCAGAGTCTGTTGACTGTTGGCACAAACAAACCCAATATATCAGTGGTCTGGCAACAACTGAAAGTTAGTTCTTCCCTCGCATGTCAGGACAGCCTGGGTTGTCATTGGGAGGAAACCGTGCTCCATTTGATCAGCCAATGACCCAGGCTCCTTCCTTCTGTGGCTCCACCCTCCTCTAGATACACAGAACCCCTTCTGTTCAGTAACCAAATGACAAAAAGACAGTGGAATATTAGGATGGGTATTTTTATGGGCCAGAGCTGGAAGATACTCACTTATAGCCCATTGGCCATATCTTAATCAATTGGCTGGGAAAGGAATTCTAGCTTTCCAGGAAGAAAAGGAAAATTTGTCAATAACTAGCAAGTTTCTAATAATTCCTTCTTTATAATTTTTTTTTCAATTTTAGCCAGAACAAGTAGAAATGGTCCTGAAATCATAATTACCTCTGAAAATAGATTCTCTTATATAGTGGTGGCCCTTCAATAAACACATATTTATTTAGCATCTACCATGTATGGCACATACTGTTTGAGGCCTGTCAGTGAACAATATAGGAAAAGTCCATTGAATCACCACACCTACATTATAGTGAGGTCAGAGAATTGCCATCAGTGCCTGGACAGCAGGACCTTGGAAATTAATTTTAAAAATTGTTACATGTTGCCTTTCATTCTGATTTTTAACTTTAAAATAACTATAGACAATCTCAAAAATCCCAGGAAGAAAAAACTGTCTAACCACTGCTTCACCATCACATACACCATTAAGTTGTTCATAATAGTTGATTATTCATTAATTTGCTTAATAAACAGACAAACAAACAAAACTGAATACCTTGAAGAGATAGATCACCTTATTTTTAGAACTTGGAGTTTTGTGGGAGAAACAACATGCACAAATGCAAATTTTTGAAAATTATGATAAAGTATGTGAAAGAAAACCCAAGTTACCGTGAGCTAGAATGAGAGACAACTGTAGTTCTCATAGTCAGGGAAGGCCTATTTAAAGAAGATGCAAGTAAGAAAAAAATCTAGGAAATACGCATAAGTGAGCTGGATATGAAAGAGATCAAAAGAACACACCAAGCAGGTGCAAAGCATGAGGCAGAAAAAAGCTTGGTGTGTTCAAAGGCCTGCTAGGTCAGTGTGTCTGGAACATAGAGAGAGAAGGTGGGAGTGAGTGGCAAAAAGGCAGTTGCTCAGGTGGCTGCCGCCATGTTCTAAAGAGTCTTGGCCACCACGGTGTAATGCTTGTTTTTCTCAGAGGCAATTGAATGAATCAATAATTATAGTCAAGAAACAATGTAGTCCGATTTGTATACATGTAGAAACTCTTCTATCAGATATGATAGTTGGACATTAATTGAAGGTGAAACATCTCTCATAAAAATGATACATACAACTTTGAATATTTCATTTTATCTTAAAACCTGTAACCTATAGCCGAATGGACCAATCGTTGCCTATAGGCCCAACTAATGCCATTTTTCTGCGTACACATCACTGACTGAAGTTCTTCAAAGTCTAGTGTAGGTCACGTTCCATCATAAGCCATCTGTGATTTCCATTTTTAGGTTAACATGGAATAAAAACTCAATAGACACTTGTAATCAACCTGAGTATAAAATGCTTTTTTACAGTAGTTTAAAAAAATACTTTTATAATGATCTCTCTTCCACCTAATTCTATAGCAAAGAATATATAGTTCTATAGGAGTTTTAGCATTGCATTCATATCAAATATTCCTAAATCTTGTTTCCATATAACACAGACTATTTTTACAATCACATTTCTCCATTTATATATGTAATTAAGTTGTGTAATTATACTATAGACCAAAAGCGGCATAAACAGTGTGGGAAACAATACAAGTGACTTTCAGTAAGTGTAAATCTCAAAATGTGGAAATACAAATGCTCGGGTTTACTACACAGCAGCAGTTGAGAGGCATTGGAACTGTGTTACAAGGCTGCTTCGGTATCCACTGTCCGGACATCAGTGGGTCTCCCGCAAGGGTAGGACGGGCGTGTGTCCCTCTGGTCCCGGGCAGGCAGGACCAATCCCAGACCATTGCTAAGACGGACTGGAGCCAGGCTACAGGTCCACGTCGAGAGCCACAGTCAGAATGCCCTTGACGAAGTTCTTGCCTCCTCCGGGCTTCAGGGACTGCCTTGGGTTGAGAAACACCGAATTAGTCAGCCTAGCTACAGACTCTGAGTCTCTCAGAATTTATCCATGGATGCACCCACTCCACGCCTCTTGTTCCCTCTCAGGGGGTGTGTGTTTGTGTAGGGGAGGAAATGCAGAGAAGTAATTGTTAAGATTGTATTCCTTCTCTAGATCCTGCAAAGCCTGGCTGGGTGCTGATCCATTTCCTGTGTGTTTCGCTCAGGGCGGTGCCTAAAATGCTTAAATTTTTGTGCCTTCCTTCAACCCTGCAGAGCTGAGTCTGCTGCTGCACGTGGTCATGAGCTGTCAGCAAAGGGTTGTCTGCCCACTCAGGAGGGGCGCGCACAGTGGCACGTAAAAGGAGCCTGCAGTGGTGGGGGCCTCTTGGTCCTAGTTTGTCCCAAACAGCTTGTGGGTGGGCCTCTGGATAGAGCCCACGGTGTGGTCTGTAGGGGGCATTCCCCTTCATGGAATGCCGAGCCTTTAGAGCTGAGAGTCCCGGCCTCTCCCAGCTGCTCCCAGTCTATCCTAAGCCACTCAGCTGTGGTGCAGCCGCCCGCAGTGTTCTGACCCAGCTTAGAAAGAAGCTGCCTTTTGGGCTCGTCCTGCATGGCTTGGGAAGCTGATCCCTCACTCACTGTACTCGTTTTCTCTTGGGTTGCTGAAATCTCAGGCTGAGGGGGTCTCTTTTGGCACTGAGCTGTGCCACCTTGGGGAACGGGTGCTGCATGCTAAATGAATATTATCCTCGGAAATTTTTTTGCGCCAACCATGTGCTGGGACCTCTCTGCTGGACTCTGTCTCCTACAAAGATACTGTCATGGGTGAGTGGTTGTCAAAATCCATGTTCTGTTGACAGGGATTATGGCCAAAAACTCTTATTCCATCAACTTGCTGTTGTCACTTTCCAAGAATATTTTTTTAACAGAAATAAATGCGGAGGTGATACATTTGAAGATATAACCACAGCTACAAAAATATTTAAATAATTATGAGTATATCATTTGCATCTTTATGCTAATAAAATTTATGTAGAAGAAATGGTATATATTTTCATTCAAACACATATATAGCTGAAATTTGCCCAAGAAACTAGTAGTACTCAAACTTAAGCATGTGTCACAATCACCTGAAAGGCTTGTTAAAGCTATGAGATTGATGATTCTCATAGCCAGGCTTTCTATTTCAGTAGTTTGAGGTGGAGACCAAAGATCGAGCATTCTAACAAGGTCCCAGGTGACCCCAACATTGCTGTTACAGAATCACAGTTTGAGAAACCGTGTTCTAAGCACATAGCCAAAGAGGAAAAAAGAAAATTGTAGGAATAGAACTGCTAAAATGATTGTCATTTCAAATGATTTTTCTCAGCACAATTCTCATATTTTAAAAATTATTCCAGAATATAGATTAAAATGGAATTTTTTTCCATTCATTTTACACAGCCAGTAACCTCAGTATCAATACCTCATAAGTGTAACCCAAAATAGAAAATACACATGTGAAAGTAAATGAACAGCTGCAAACAATAAAATTAGCAAGTAAATTCAAATAATATTCAATGAAACCTCAGGTCTCAAATGTCTTGGTTTGTGAACAATTCGGTTTTCACCCAAGTTGTTCATGGAAAAAATGTCTCAGTTGTCTTACAAAATTTCAGGTCGTGATTCTCTACCCAATATCTCTTTCATACTGATACCTGTATGATCAGTCATGCGTCTCTCAGGCAACGAAGGAAATTCAGCTTTCAAACAAATTGCTTCTTGAACAGTTCTCTGGAATGAATCAAGTAAGAGAACCGAGGCTTCACGGCATTTAAGTACTAAAACTTGTTGACCAAGTAAAGTTTATTTCAAGAACACTGAAATGGGCCAATATTAGCATGATCCTTTAATTTAAATAAAAACCAGGTTTTCCATTTTTATAATTAAAAACTAATAAAAAATATGTAAAACATTTAAAATATCAAATTGGTAGTTAACATCAGAATAATACTGGCACACTAGAGGCATTTCAAATAAAATGAGGAAGGATACAGGGATTTTTATATCACCACTTCAGTTAACAATTTTAGAGGGGTGAAGTAACTTAAAAATAAAAATTTTAATAAGTCATATAAATTTAATTGCTATAAGATTATATATTAAGGCGATATGATCACATACAAAATAAATATGTATCAACTAAAAATGAAGCTATTAAATCAACATGTGGTGCCAAATATGGCTCTGTAACTTATGTTTATAAAATTACTGGTTAATATGTTGACATGAATATAATTTAGTTAACAATATCACAAAACTATAAATACCAAGGTTTACAATCAATAAGAAATACACTGAGCCTATATGAGCATATATTTTATGCAATGTTACAACATAAGACATGAATAATAAAAAGTCACCTCATGTTTCTGTATTGAATATTTGATAGTATTAAAAGAACAAGTCTCCTCAAATTACTTTGTACATTTAGTCCATCTCTATTGAGAATTCTAATAGAATTACTGGTAGTTGTTTTGATAAATGGTAATTTACAGCTGGACAGACATGCCTTTTCAATTTTTTGAAATAATTAGCATCCTGTAATGGCCAATTACCTTTCTATATACAAAATACTACCTTGTCTTGGTAGCTAAAATATGGTGGCACAAAAATAGATTAATTGAACAGATTATAAAATTAGACCAAAAAGTATACTGCCAGCGAATTTAATATTTGCTAGATGTTAACATTTTTTGGTAAATACAAGGTACATAATAAATTAAATGATAGAATTGATTACTCATTTGAATAAAAATTTATATTTTCATTCATACCCATGTTAAAATAAATTAAAAATTCAAAATGAAGTAATACAGTTATAACACAGTAGAAAAAATATAGAAGTATATTGCTTAGGTAAGAGACACCTTGTCTGAGGCAAACAGGAAGCCTAAGAACCTATAAAAAAAAAGGAGATTTTAATTACTTTTCACAAATTTAAATATCAAAAAATGTTCAAACTCTAACAGTGAGAAGTCAAAGAAAATATTTTCAATACAAGTAATAAACATGGAGTTAATAAACTAAAATATGGAGTTCGTAATAATAAATGAGCATCTAATAGAAAAATAGACTAAGACTATGAGAAAAAATTACAATGAATTGCCAGATAAAAAGATTTTTCATGTTATTAATTTACAAGGTAGTGCAAAGTTATGCCATGGGATATCATTGTTTACTTTTTATTAAAACAAAGACTGATATTATCTAATGTCAGTAAGTGTATACAAAAATTAATCATTGTGTGATGGACCTGTAAATTAAAATATTCTTTTGGAGAATAGCTGCGTGGTATCTGTTAAAATTTAAAATGTGGGTACCATTTGAACCATCCATCTCATCTCTAAGAATCCATTCTATATAAGTAAATAATATAAAAGCCTACACTGCAATTATATTTAATTACATACAAATGGAAACAACCTAAATATTTATCAATTTGAAAATGATGTAAATAGGAAAAGAGTTTCTAATACTGTAATGTTACATCGCAAAGGCAAATTATCCATAAGTAAGCACTTTTTCTCTCTTTTGTGTGTGTAAGAGAGAGAGAGAAAGAGGGAGAGAGGAAGGGAGGAAGGCGCGGCGGGAGAGAGAGAGAGGACGTAAAGAGAATGGGGGTACTATAGAGCCCATCTAGAGGCTGTGGGGATTAAGCTAGGGAATCCCAAAACCCTTAAAACAATACCTACCACTAAGTGCTTAATAAATGTTAGGATGACAATGGTGATAAAATACAAATGGTTTCATATAGCTCTGTCTCTAAGAATGCATAAAAGAGTCAGCAAATGCATAAACCAGAATGCTAACACTGTTAACTTATGATGTGCAGGCATATGAAAGGGAAATGAAAGTCTCTCTCAATGTAATTCAAAAACGTTGGAGGATCATGGATAATCTTTAAAAAATTTCACAGGATTATCCGTATGTATTTAAATACTTCTACTCTTACTACTATGATGCTTTAATTCTCATTTAAATGTTAACTTTTGACCTGCTCTGTATCCCTTGCTCTTATAAAATTGTTTTAGTAATGAACTGAGAGATGAGGTAGTGTTATTTGCTTAGGTAACATTTTAAGTGGGTAGGCTTTTCTAATCTGTAGTTGCTGTTCTGCTGATTTTCTGTTTCCTGTGTTTTTGCGTTTTTTCCTTTTATTCATTTATACAATAATTTTATTTCATTTATGTGAGTGGCCATTATGTGCTGGATACTTTCCTAAACAGTGGGAATCAGTGTTGGGGCATATAGACAGACAAAATTTCAGTTATTAAGTGACATTTTCATGGGGTAATAAGACATTAAAAAACAGGTGAATTTTAAAGAACGATAAATATTCTGAGGGAAAAGGTATGTAGGGGATGGTAGTCTTCCCTTATCTGTGGCTTCACTTTCCACAGTTTGAGTTACCCATTTGCAAATGTGATTTTAAAATGTTAAAGGAGAAATTTCAGAAATAAACAATCATAAGTTTAAAACTGTTTTTCTGAGTAGGGTGATAAAATCTCACACTTTAACACCTGGTTCATGAATCATTACTCTGTGCAATGTACCCACTATGCACCCGCTGGGCTCTTAGCAGCTGTCTGGGTTATTAGATGGACTGCGCCGGTATTGCAATGCTTTAATCCAAGTAACTCTTATTTTCCTTAACAATGGTCCCAAAGTAAAACAGTAGTGATGAAGTTGTAAGTGTATGCATGTATGTATAGAAAAAAAAATTTGTGTGTGTGTGTGTGTATAGTTCAGTGTACATGAACTATGGACACAGCGTGTATAGAACAGTGTGTATGGTTTCAGGCATCCACAGGGAGTCTTGGAACATATCCTCCATGGCTAAGGGGGACTACAGTGCTATAAAAGTGACTAAAAGTATGGATGTGGCATAGGGTCTTTATTTCGCTGCTGGATGGAAAATAATTTTTGCTCTCTTCTACATTACTTAATACATATTATGTAATGAAGTCATCTGTACTGAGCTGCCAAAACCACACCAAACCATGGTAAATTTTTCTATTTCACATGTGGTTCTTTCCACTTCTTAAAACACTTTCTTTTTGCATATCTCCCCTTTGGGAAGTAATCTAAGTCTCAAATTTCTGGTGTTGTTGATAGCTGTGACGTTCCTAATTCAAAACAACATGGATCTCTCCATGTCATGTTTTTGTTCCTGTGGCTTTGGGCTGAAGAATCAATTTCTGCATAAAACACTCATAGGAAGCCCACACGTCTGGACAAAATAGAACCTACATCCATGATAACTCCCTGTTCAAAAACATTCACTTTTCCTAACAGCACAGAAAGGAAGAAAGTTTACATACTCAATATGCAAAAAGTGTAGTTCAAATTAATGACAGCTGCTTCACACACACAAAAATTAAGTCCCTTTAAACATTTCCTGTGGCATATTCACTGAAGTAACATGCCATGTTACAATAATGAGAGTATTTCATGTAACATCAGGGAAGGAGGAGCGTTGATATACAGACCTGTTCCCAGTGGAGGATCCAGTTAAACAGGTCAGCAAAATATCTTTTTATGGACCTTTTACTAATATTTATAAATAGCATTGTTAACTGTTAACAACTTTCTCTTATGGGTTGTGCTGTTCTTCTATTAGTATAAAAATCTAAAATATTGAGTTATCACAGTCTTTTATTGCCCTCATTCTGATTAGTGTTTTAGTCTCAAAAAAGCTTGTTTATTAATTCACTCCACAACTAGTTATTGAATGCCTCTCCTAGTTCCTGGGATCAGTATTATGCTGGATAGAAAGAGGAACATTGCACCAAAAAGAAATATGAATTCCAGTATATTGGAATTGAAACATTACACACATGCATCTTTCTTGAATGTGGTTGGAAGAGGTACAAATAAGTAATGTTTCAGGGAATAAATTTATTTCCTTTTAAACTGTTAGCATATTAATTTTTGTTATAAGGTTGTTACGATAAATTATCGTAAAGAATATGTAGCTCTATAAGAATACAAAGGATTTTTAGGACATGTGCCATCAACTACCTTAGTGTTCTATAATTGGGCATCAGCATATAAAAACCAAATACACAAACACCTGTATTACCTTTCAGTTTAATTTGTGGAAAAAAATTAAGACTCTTTTAGAGGCAGACTGTAGTAACAATAATAGTGTGACAATGTTTCAACCATGATGAATGTTAAAATAATGAAAGATTTAAGCAAACCCTTTATACTAAGTGTAACAGTTATCTTTGCAACTTAGAATATGCATAATTATGCATAATTAAAACCTATGAACTATCTTCCGCACCCCCTAGGTCTTTGAGACCAAATCTGAAAATCCCATGGATTATATTCATGGAAATGCTTCCACCAACATAAATTATATTGGGCTTGCTGACATCGAATGATATTCAGCCACAGTATAGTGCTCATGTAAGACCATCTTAGCCCAAATCTGTTTTCTCTACACAGAGTATTGATTTTGTAGCAGCTGTTAATCATCCCAGTAAGTTCCAATTTGGATACTCTTCAACACAGAAGTAAGCACTGTGAGCAGAAACAAGCAAGGCAGTAAGAATTTCAAAGGCTTCTGGAAAGGTCCTCCAGTTTTTGTAGAACATATCCAGAAACAAATTAGTATCACACGCTGTGTAAAAAGTGAAAGCCAATATGAAAATGAAAACCTTATCCACATTAGTATTTCTGAAATTGGACATAGGTCTTTACTCACTGTAGAATTATTCTCCAAGTGTGGAAGAAATTTGATAAAGACGAGTGGACTATTAGTTCACCATATATATACTGCCCAAATGTCCTATCAAATAGATATTTGCATGGTTATGATTTAATATCCAGCCTTAGTCAGTCACTAAGAGCCTCTTATTCCGCCAGTGTAGGAAAAATATGACTACTTAATTCTCATAACCATAAATTTCAAGTTATTGGAATAATTACCAGTGAGAATTCCTTCAGTCATCAGCCCTTTCTTACCTTACACATTTTCCTATACCTTTACTGAAAATACAAAGGAAATATCTTAAGTAGAAGTTTAGTTATGATCCCAGATTGATTAAGAATGTAGACTTTTTGTTTTTTGTTTTTTTTTGGTCTGGCCCTTGAAGACAAAAAAATTGTCTCTTAACATGATCAGAATCTCCTTTTCTCTGGCTTGTCTACTTCATCTGCTTATTATAAATATTATATAAATTTAAGCTATTACCTTTTTATTACTTAAGTTTATTTTGCCAAAATCTATTGGTTTAACTACAAATCTCTTGTTAAACTGGCAACATTATAATTTGTGTGTGACTATAAATGAGGAACAGCGGTTGTACATTTGAGTAATTGAAAAAGTTAGTCAAAGGAAAACTAATTATCATCATAGAAAACATTGTTTTTTTAAAAAAAATCTTTATTGTATTTTCTCCATTAACATTTAGTCCCCTTATACCCCTCCCCCAGCAATCACCACACTGTTGTCCGTGTCCATGAGCCTTTTTTCCTTTTTGCTCAGTTCCTCCTCCCCCTAACTGGTCCCCATTCTCCCTCTCCCCTGGCCAATTCCTGAAATGTATCTTTTCTCATTGTATAACAAAAAGAAATATATAATGACATTAATGATATATTGGTGTAAAATGTCCTTGAAAAGTCAACTTCATATTTTTTATTGGAAGATACTGTTTCATCGAACATTTGCTTCTGAAATGGTTATTTATCTTAAGAAAGATTTACATAATTTGAGTAAATCACAGAAAGATCACAAATCTCAAATTCTTGACAACTTATCTCAAAGTAGTTTATTTTAAATACAAAATTTCATTACAAATTTAATTCAAATAGCTTTCTTATATACTGTCTCTCTTTTAATGGCAAGGTTACATTATACTCTCGAAAATTAGTTTTAGAAAAATGAGGAAGTAATTTATTCTTTACTAAAATATAAGTAATTTATTTATTAAGTATCAAACAGAATATAATGGGATTTTTTCAAAACAGATCCAACATATAAAAACAAATGGGTACTATAATTTGATTTCAGGGCCAAAACTAAAACCCCAACTAGAAGAGTGTATCAGGGGGTTGAAACAAATTTTGTTGATATTTTATTAAAGAGTGCAAAAATTGCTGTTTCATTAAGCAACCGATTGCTATATTTTTAGGGTTTTTTTGTAACCAGAGAAATATTTAATTTTTAAAAAATATTCAGATTAATATTTTTTTCTTTTTTGGGTGGGGAATGCAGACAATTATTTTTATGAGCTATTTTTTTCTACATTTTCTTTATCACCCAAGGAACAATGTTTTTACTACTGACAAACAATTCTGATGCTCAAAGAGGATATAATGCAGTAAATCATAATATTTCAAAGTCTGTAAAATATTTGAGAAAAGAAGAAAATGGGAGAAACCATACATTTTGGTATGGGATATCTTTATTCCTAGGTCATTTAGAAGTCTGACACTTCATCATCCATTTGCTGAATGAATGCAGACTGGCTCTGCTCTCGTACTCTCCCTTATACCACTTTTGTAAAGCTTCTCTGGCTGTTTTCATCCTTGACAGCCAAATGTACACGTCCAGTAGCAGCGTCTCTCTCAGCATCTTGCTGCACTTAACCTTCATATACTTTTTTTTCCCCTTGAAATTTGTTTCTTACTTTCTCGGGCCTTCCCAACCCCCTACCTTCTTGAATCTAATAATTCTTCTCTGACCACCTTGCTGGATCTGTGTCACCTTGTGTGGGCTTTAATTAACTTCTGCCCGTTCATTGCTGAGGACCATCAGAATTGTTTTTCTGTTCTGCTCTTTCCTCTCCACATCTGCCTGGGTTGTTCCATTTCTTCTCACAGCTCAATCATTGTCTACGCAGACGGGAACATTCTCTATTTCACCTGTTTTGGAGTTCTTCTTTGTAGTTTCATGGACCCCCACAAGTTATCAATGAATTCTGTTGATTCTCTCCGATTATTCTCTAAATATCTTCCATTTTTCCTAGCCCCTAACCAGCTCAGGCTCTCATCACTTCTTATTTTCACTGTCGCTGTGGCTGCCATTGCTCTCTTTTGTCGCTTAGATCCATACTTCTCCTAGCCGGCCATGCCTTTAGTGGCCGCTATTGCAAACAGCCTTACCTCCATTGAGGGTATTGCCTGTATTTTCCAAAATGCTTTTCCTTGGTTCTGTTGGCTTTGCTCATGTCATCAACTCTGTCTGAATGGAACTGACTATCCTCATTCTTTTCCTTTAACAATCCCCAAGATACCCTCTTTTATTCTCATTTGCAAATAATAAGGTTAGCTCCTGTCCACTTTTAAATCATTATGTCAAAACTCTTTTTCCCTCAGAAAGTCTTTCCTGGGCTACAAGATTGGGTTTTGCACCCTTTTTCAGTACTGCATATTACTTTTCACATATCTTTAACATTAATTGCATTCCCATGATGTTTTATAGACATCTGTTCTTTTGTTTTGTTTTCCTCTCTCTCCTCCTGGAATCTGAGCTCCTTGAGATCAGGAATGTAAGTTGTTCAAGTATACTTACTCTTTGCACATACATTAGCATAGAGAAATTCTCAGTATATATTAAATAATCAGTTAGCAATAAATGAATAAATACTCTACTCAATTCTAAGCTAGAGCAGAACTCTCTTTCTTTCTCTTGCTCATATTTAAGAACATCCTCACTGTTAGAGGAAAGCATAGTATAAAATTCCCACCAAAACTGAAACAAAACTCTATGTATATGTTTGTGTGTACATATATATGTATGTGTGTAAATTCTTTTGAGTATTTCTAACAATTTTAGATAATGAGATAATTTAAAAGCTTGCTAATGTGCACAAAGGGATTGATAATATGCAACCCATTTTTTACATACATTTATTTCAAAGCATGGGCTACCCTAAAATATATATAATATAAGAGAAAGGCCTTTGTCTGAGTTGAATGATTTTAACAGAATTTTGATTTCCTTATAGTCATTTAATTTTTGGGACGTGCACTTTCCTAATGTTCCATAGCTAATTTAATCTTACCTGGGTTTAGCTGTCATATGTTCTTAATGACTAAACTTGTAAAATGTATCACAGCTAAGGAATTTTTTTAACATTAAAAAAAAAGCCCTACACTTTTGCCAAGAGCTGTAATGCTGCAAGTGACGATGATAAATGAGAGTGTATTCCTGAAGATGTAATTAATCTGCAACAGGGTAGGAACAGCTCCTTAGGTAAATGAAACTGAATCAGCCGTGTAGTCTGTAATTAACTTACTACCATATTAGTCCAAGTGTAATATTATTCATTATATATGTAAGTTATTATTTTCTCCATAGGAAATTGTGATTTGCTAAGTAATGCTTAACGATTCATATTTTAGTCATATTTTCTTCAGTTAATATTTTAGTCATATTACCATATTGTCATGCATTTCATTTTATTTCATTTAACATTTCTGTTTGAAAAGCAGAAGTAAATGTGCATTCTTTACATTGAATGTACAGAAATTAGTAATTTGATGATAAAGTCTGATTCTGTTGTTATTAGATTAGTTCTTACTGCACCCTACACAGCAAGTTTATTTTCAATTGTTTCAGATTCTGGAGTTGTATATGATAAATATCAACGCAATGCAGAAATATGACATTCAATGTGTGCTGAGTACCTATTAGAAAAATTTATAGAAACAGAGAAATGGATTTTTGACCTTTCCAACCATAATCAGGTTTTTATTCCATACTGATCATTCCATTTGGAACAGTGAGTATGTAATAACTTCAGACATTCAGTGATCACTATAGATATTAGGTAACCAGGAAAGAGCTTAATATATATCAAATATGGTGTTTTTCTATACCATTTCAAGAGTATTTGGGGGAAGTAGGAAAAGAAATGAGACTCAGCACAGAAATAAAACATTCTTTGATTAGAATTGTCTGGGAGTCACCTGACCAAAAACTCCATTTATGTGAGTTTAAGCTAAAATGGAAATGTAGTGACATTTCTAATAACTAATCCAGGAGTGTATCAGGGTTAATGCTGGGTTTAGAGATTAAGTGCCATCATATTTCCTATTCTATCTCTTGGTTCAGTTGATCTTTGACTTATTTTATAGCTGGGTCCAAACAGTATAGTTTATATTCAATTTTGCTCTCCACTTGTGGGTCTGCTTACTGCAGAATCACCCAATCAAGTGGAAAAAAACTTCGTGCTTGAAATTCTAGATCCATAATGGAAAGTTGCAGTTTTAACTCATAGTTCCAGCAGCAACCCAAGGGATATATTTGATTTCAAAAGTTTGCACACGCACTTGGGTGACACATAATTTTTAGGACCTCGCACAATGTGAAAGAGCCTCTTATTCAAAAGTTGTTAGAAATTTTAAGACTGTAGCATTAGAAAATGAACCAATTGAAAAGCACTTCTGAGGGTGGAGACCTTTCTGACTACAAAAGTCCTGTGCCCCTGAAGGAGTTCTGCATGGACTCATTCCTGAGGCAATCGCTACACCCTGAATTACTCTCATAACAAAGAATGATAGTGTGATGATTGTGATGAGTTTATTTCGACTTGAGTCACATGGAGTGAGTTTCCCATTGTAAAGAGAGATTCTATTATGAGAGAGAAGAAAGAGTGCTTGACAGGCAAAGCAAAAAAAGTTGCCTGTCAGAAGTCATTTAAAAACTTGGGAAGTCACTTAAAAAAGAAACTGAAAAATTAATTCAGGAAAAAGTTAATTCAAATGGTTGGAGTCCACATATATGCGAGTAATTTTCCTTGTTGTTGTATTACTTAAGTACCGTAATAAATGATGTTTCTTCTAAAGAAGCTTGCAATATAGCTGAGATTTGAGAAACTATGAAAAAACATTATTTTGGCTTGTTAATATTTTTACAGACATAATTACTAAGCAAAAAGCAGAGTTATAAGTTAAATAAAAGTAATTTGTACAAATGCCAAGATAGCTTGTTTAGCTGATAAATGGACCCTGAAAATCTTAGGACTCAAAAAAAAACAACAACAATAAAACAAAACAAACCAAAAGTTTGTTTCTTGTTAATGTTATGCATCCATCACCATCCAGAAGAGACTGTATCAGTTATACTAATTCAGGGACTCAGGCTGATGGAGCCTCCCCATCTGGAACATTTTTTAATTTGGCAAGGGGTTGGGGACTTTAAAAGCTTTTACCCAAAGTTGACACGAATCAGTTCTACTTAACTTTTTAATACTGATGGAATATTTGCTGCCACAGATAATTTCAGG
Organism: Mormoops blainvillei; assembly: GCA_004026545.1. Taxonomy (NCBI): domain Eukaryota; kingdom Metazoa; phylum Chordata; class Mammalia; order Chiroptera; family Mormoopidae; genus Mormoops; species Mormoops blainvillei. The sequence goes on from PVJD01001836.1 coordinate 150,344, forward strand.
GGTGCAGGAAAATTCATTTTTACCAGTTACCCATTAGGAAAGCCACCACATTGGGAGACATGTGCAATGATTATCAGAATCAACTCTCTTGGTTAGAAAATTTTCAGTTAAATCTCAGCTTCACACCCAGTGTATTCATAACCTGATCAAGTAAGTGAACCCTATAGTCCTAACCAACCACGTCTAGAAAGGACAATATCCAGACTCTCTTTCTTACTCATTGATGCCTGTCCTTGAGGAGGTGATAAAAGTAGCACTGAGTTCTGAATGTGGTCTCTCTTGAGCTAGATACCTAGGATTTAAAATTAGAAATTTTCTGCCTTCTTTTCCATCCCATATATGATGGTAGATTAAGAACAAGATAACCACAACACATACCCTTAGAAAGAGAAAGAATAGGAGTCTCAGATGACCCCGTTTTGCTTTTAACCATTCAGAAACGCTACTGAGCGTATACCGTAAGGCAGTGGTCCCCAACTATTTTGGCAACGGACCAATTCACTCTCTAGCCTGCTGCTCACCTCCTGCTGTGCGGCCAGGTTCCTAACAAGCCAGGGACCAGTGGCCTGGGAGTTGCGGACCCCTGCTGCAAGGGTTCCAGCCCTGGGAATGTGCAGTGGAAGCTACTTAAGTTGTTTTTCTGCTTTGTGGAGGCCCAGCTGTCCATTGTTTTCCATAGTTCCTTTGTTCTAGCCTTTTATAGCATCCTCTTTGGCCATGTCTGGTGTAGGCATTTGGTAATATATCTTCTTTAAGAGATACTGAGTTTTCTCAGGGCATTTTCTGCTCATAGATTGTTGGGATTACCTCAAGTCTTTTAGACTCACGGTGTCTTTTAGTCCGTGCTTTGGAAGTATATCTCAGCTACTTAGTTGTCTTGGTAACTGTTTGATTCCAGTCAGCAATTTGGTCCAGTACCTACATCTGCAATTCCTTTTAATCTAGAACAGTTTAATTATATTTTCTTCAGTGGTAGAAACAGACCCTTAATTTTTGCTGCCTGAACCATCTTTTGCAACTGAATTTACCCTGTACCACACACATTAGCCTAATTTTCTCTCAATGCATCTTAATCTTTCAGAGTTTCCGCCAATGAGCATGAAGGCCATAACTTGAATCACATCCTTGCCCTGAGGCAGTTTAAGAAATTGAAAGTTTTTAAGAATAGGTATGACTTCACTTTTTTTTTCTTTATGCAAAAGTTGAGTTTTAATCTACATTTGCTGTCTATTGTTGTATCAAATTTCTCTTGTACTAGATGGGTTAAAGAGAGGCTTCCTTCTCCAATCATAATGAATTCTATCTCTTTATGACTTTATTTCTTTCCACAAACTCTCCAGTCCTTTTCTGAGCTCAACCCCTTTCTTGTGATACCACCAATGGCAGCCAATGCACATGACTTATACTTTCTTTAAAAATTTTATTGTAATTTTTCCATTACCATTTATCACTCTTATACCCTCTTCTACTTCCACCTACTCCCTCCCCCCTGCAAACTGCTTAAACTTTAAAAAATCTCTTTTCTCTTGCAGCTGAAAATATTTAAGTGCATGACCCACTTGTTTCACCACAGCAAACCATAGCTCATTTCCTTTCCTTCTACCTCTGATAACAGTTTCTTCACTGCACACCATCCTAGGCCTAACTGCTAAGCCCAATGTCTATGTTTTTTTTTAAAAAAATCATTACCACATTCTCTGGAATGTGTCAATTTCTGCAACAATGTGATAAAAAAATTACAAATCTTTTTAAAAATAGTTTCATTTTTGTATTCAAGCTGAGTGTCCAGCATGTGTCTCCAGGAGTCTTGGATCCATGCCACCCTATTTCACGGAACCCCAACTGAGGGTTGTTTCCACCCCTTGGGAAGTTGATGGTGCTTCTGCAGCAGCAAGGAGATACAGTGAGTCACACAGTGACTCCTCAAAGCACTTGACTGATAGTGACATGGATCACGTAGGTTCACTTTCTTTCCCCCTAAAGCAAGTCCCATGGCTACTCCTAATTTCTGCCAGCATCCAGAAAGTGGAACTTGAAATATGGCGAAACATCCATAAGGACTATCTTAGCCTTGAGCGTAGACAGAAGAAAAATGTAAACAAAATTTTATAAAAATCTGACAGAGAGATGAAACTTTGAGCAGTAGCTGGAGGTTGGAAATGAGGGTGATAGAAAAGATGAAATAATAGCAGGTATAAAGGAAATGGGAGAATTTTCAAAAGTTGGATTTTTAAAAAATACATATTTTGGCATTGACATGAAGAAGCATCTGACAGCAGAAATACAAGTGGGAGTGATTGAGAGGGAAAACTGACACTTGGGAGCAAGCCTAGAGAGCAAAGAAAGAGAGAGAACTGACTTACAGGGGGAAAAAACAGTGTGATGGGCCTGAAAAGCAAAAATAAATTTCTATAAAAGAAAACAACACTACTAAGGAATTTAATGTCCAGTACTAGAAGAGTTTTCCTGTCAAAAAACAGAATTTGAAATTTTTATTATTAGTATTATGCAGGCCCCAGTATTTTTGACTATCCACATAATTTATATAACAAATGTACCTGATTTAATATTATTTTCTTTGAAAAATAATAACCTGAATTCTTCTCCATTAGACACTAAATTTTGAAATGCATGTCAGAAACATTAGAGACCTATGAGAGTGAAAAGCGTTATTGCAACTTTTGTATGCAAAAATGAGTGAATCTCCAAATACATGTTAAGAATTTTTAAATTCCTGTTATACACATTTTCCATTATTTTAATATTTCTGTATTTTAGATTTATTCACTTTGTTCTATATGCATATGAGCTCTGTCCAGAAAGTATACAGCCATGCAATATGAAAAAATAGAGACATTTATTGAAGAACATACAAGATACAAAAAACGTTGTACAAGGGATGCTTCCATCCCTTTCAAAGTAGGCACCTAGGGACCTCACACAGTTCTCCCAATCTCCGTCAGCTGCCCCATCTTATTTTCCTGAATTTCATCTGAAATCTCTTCCCTTTCAAAGGTGATTTTAGTTTTGGGAAAAGCCAGATATCATTGGGCACCAAATCTGGGCTGTAGGGGGGCTGACTCACCTGGGTGGTTTGATGTTTTGCCAAAACACTACATAACTGCTGTCTACTACCCCCACTGACTAGTACGGCAAAGCTGTCATTGTCCAGGCATGGGCATTCTAGTCCACTCCCCTTGGTTGTCGGGTTACATCGATGTCGCACAAAGCATTCTCTTTATATTAACAATGACTGGACTTTTTCTGGGCAGGCTTCATATATCTCTTGATAATTACCTTCAAATGTAATGAAACCCATTGCTATTCTAAACATTTACAAATATAAGCTCATTAAAAATTTTCCAGCTTTATTAAATAAACTGGAATATAATATTTTGGCATATAACATCTTATTAACTTAAGGGGTACAGAATGTTGATTTGATACACACATATACCAAAATGATTGCAGCCATAGCATTAACTAATACCTGCACATGTCACATAATTACTATTTCTGTTTTGTAATGAGAACATTTGTGATCTATACTCTTAGCAACTTTCAAGTATATATATATTGCAGCATTATTAGCTATAAATACTGTTGTCTGTTAGACCCCCATAATTTATTCATCTTATAGCTAGAAGTTTGCTCTCTTTGACAAATGTCTCCCAATTTTCCAAACCTCCCAGGCCCTGGTAATGACTCTTCTAGTCTCTGTTTCTATAAGTTCAGCTCTTTATAGTCTACATATAAGCAATATCATACAATATTTTGTCTTGCCTTGACTTGTTTCACTTAGCTTTATACTCTCAAGATCTAATCATGTTGTCACAAACAGCAGGGTGTCCTTATTTCTCATGACTGAATAATATCCTGTGATATATATATATGTATATATATATATATATATATATATATATATATATACATACCACATCTTCTTTATTCATTCATCCATAGATGGGCATTTAGGTTGTTTTGTATCCTGATTTTTAATGGTTCAATAAACACAAAAGTGCAGATATCTCTTCAAGTTCCTGTTTTCATTTCCTTTGGGTATATATCCAAAAGCGGGGTTACTTGATCATATACTAGTTCTATTTTAAATTTCTTTAGAAACCTCCATTTTGTTTTCTACAGTGTCTGCACTAATTTATATTCCCACCAACTAAATATTTACAAACATGTAATCATTATATTGTATAATTTTATATTACTTTAGTCAATTAATATTCTTAGTGACTGCACCTATCTTAGTTTTAAGTAACTTAAATATAGAGAAATTTTTGTTTTATTATAACCTGCACCATCTCAAGGCTTTCTTCTGATGTTCTGCTGAAACTTCCTAAATATATGAAGTGCGACTGAAAAAAAAAACATGGAATTTATTTATAAAAAATTGTGTATTTATTCTTACATGTTTAAAATTCAGTCACCTTCAAAGTCTTCTCCATTTGATGCAATACACCTATGAGATTTTTTTTTCCCACTTCTTAGAACAGTTTTTAACTCAGTCGCTTTTGATGTCTTTTAGTGCTTCTGTCATTTTGTGTTTCAGCTCTTGCACACTGGCAAAATGTTTCCCTTTGAGGACTTTTTTCACCTGGGGATGCAAAAAAAATAAAAGTCCCCTATGGCAAGATTGGATAAATAGGGAGGGTGCGGCATGGGGATCATGTTGTTTTTGGTCAAAATCTGGTGAACACTCAGTGCCAGTGTGGGCAGCTGCACTCGTAAATCACCCATCATGAAATGGGCAAATGTGGTGAGCCCTCAAAAATATTCACTTAAGCTGAATGCAGCCTCTCACAACAATGCCAGCTGGTACCCTGAGACGGATGGGTTTCTAGAACGCTCACCTAGGAGGGGAAGCCTGTACTACAAGAGGGCCTGCCCTTGAGAAGATAATTCCATGGTTTTTTTTTTTTTTTGGTCCCCCTGCGTATGTAATTTTTACATACTTAATATGTTATAATTGTAACTAGAGGAATATTTTTAATAATTTAAAGATAATTTGAAATTCTTTTATTAATAACTGGATTATAGAAAAATGAAAAATATATCCCCAAAGCAGTATATCTTTAATAATATAAGAAAAAATTTAGTATATTCATTTTTATCAAAATAAAATTATTTTTAAATGCATATGATATCCTACACCTCATTTTTTAATTTAATCTTCATTGTATTTTTTTCATTAACATTTAGTCCCTTATGCCCCCTCTCCCCAGCAATCACCACACTGTTGTCCGTGTCCAAGAGTCATTTTTCCTTCTTACTCAATCCCTCCACCTCCTAACAGCGCCACCTGCCCTGTCACCTGCACCATAAAAAGTTTCCTTTCTGTTCTTTTGAAATCCCTGAGGCATATGCAGACGTTCAGAAAGGATTTGTGGAGCTTCCTGTCTAGCATTTACAACCAATCAGTTCTTTCTGAGCTAGCAGTGTGTCAAATTTAAGTTCATGGCCATAACAATGAGCTACTATTTATTGAGATTCTGCTATGTGTGAGGTGTACTTCATACTAGTTGCTTTAAAATGTTATTTCATCTAATTATCTCCACATCACTGTGAAGCGGTCCTTCCTATTTTTGTCTCATTCCACTGATGAGAAAATGAGGTTCATGGAGGTTAATTTTCCCATTTTCATGTAGCTCATGGAGGACAATAGAAGAATTCAGGTTTTTTTCATACTTTCAGTAGGTCACCTAACTGTATTATAATTAGTTATGTCATTATAAATATTTATTTTATATACTTTAGCATTGATAAAATGGAAATTTGCCCATGTTGGTGTATTTAGAAATTATTTTAATTTCTAACATTTTAAGACGATAGAACATGACATAGTTTAGTAATGTGTGACAGCCCATAATGTGTAACTATTCTGGTAAATTATTATCTCAAAATCCTTAAATGGTCTCAGTGAACTTATCCACTATTTTTGAAGCCATTCCAGCAAAGTCCGCTAAAACACAACTCTCTGAGGGTCTCTGTAAACATAGATTTGGGAGCATTGTGGCAATAGAGATAGCACATTTTCTATGTGCACCAAAATACCTTGAAGTTCCCTTGCCACAGTGGTAACTGAGCTGGCAATTCGCTGGGAGAGGGGAGGCATGGCTAAAGACTTAGGAAAAGATTCCCCTGCAGAATCATCCCCAACGGAGAATCCCGAAATTGTGTACTTGGACCACTGGCAAGCAGAAGTGTTATACCCATATCTGAATGTCTGAATCATTTGCCTCTGCAAAAAGAGAGGAAGCTTCAGGTTGGTTTAGATGACCAGGAAAATAATGAAGTGCAAAACTGGTAAAATTATACAGAAAATCATTTTCTCCAGGATCACTTAAGGAACATAGGAAAATAAAACATGCAAGTGTTTTCTGGACAAGAAAGGATGAAGAATGATGAGAACAAAGTTATGAAATGGAGAATCCAGGTGGTGCAAACCACGTTAGAGGAGAGTGACCCCTGTGGCTTGACAGGGGTTCTTGTATGGGATAAGCAGATGATCCTATGAGTTTGAAAACACCAGTGTGGTGCACCTTGAAAAAAATGAATATGGAGTTTAGAGGTTAAGGTATAGTTTGTAAGAAACCATTGGGAGGTTTTGTAAAACAATCAGTCCTTTGAAAGGAGTGGTGTTTTAGGAAGAATAATCTGACTGCAGCCAGGAAAATATATTTAAAAATGGAGGCAGGGAAGGTGATGACAGGCTAAGAAGGTAGCACAGTTTCTAGGGTATAAGATAGATGAAGTAAGGAAATAGAATAGGACTGTTAGGATAGGAATACTGGAAATCAAAATGTGCTAAGGACAAAAGAACAATTAAGATAATTCAGTAATATTAATAGAATTGTATTGAGGTAACATGTCTATTAAAAATGTTATGACTTTAAAAAATTCTCTGACATGCTGATGTCAAGTTAGAAATTGAGGTCTGCAACACAGAAGGGTGAGTGTGGTGGTGGAAATCGAGAGTAGGTTGATGTTGATGTGATGGTTGGGAAAATCCTTTAGAAGGTAAAAGAAAGGAGGCTAGGACTGAGAGAATAAATCATTTAACTTCTTTGGGGGATTTGAAAATATTTAGATGCATTGCTTCTGTATACCTTTCTACAAATATGTATCAGTCTTTTGTTTCTTTAAAAGACCTCCCAAAAACAAATAATTACTTTAAAACACATTATTCTTTGCATGTATTTGCGGGGGCATCTCTGTGATGTTTTCTTTTTTGCTTGTTTATCCTGAGCGGGGTGAGTTCATTCCTGCTGCATTCATCATGTTTAAAAAGTAACAGGTTATGTTGCCCGCAGTACTGTTTTTCCATTTGGGCACTAAGGCATTGCCATCTTTACATCCAGGTTAGTAGCATTTCAGTGTGCCTCACGAGTGAGGTGGTAGTATAGCTCACCTATGTTTGTGAATGATTTTCATTTTAATTTTTATTAGCATAGAATCATGATTATCATCATAGTATTACAGCTGACATTTAATTGCGTTCTCTGCTCCCATGAGTGAAGGAATCTCACAGATCTTTGAATAGGGAATCACTTGTCTTCTGAGTGTGTCAAGGAAAAATATTTTTTAAAAAGGGAATAACAATTTAAATACAGTATTTCTGATGGCATCAACCATGAACCACTGGTGGATCTTTGTAGTTTGTCAAATGTCAACAAGCTGTCCTGTGGCTTTAGTTGAAAACACGGTGAAGTATTTTTGTTTCCGTATATTGCACAAATTACAAAAGTAAGATTTATAGATACTCTTATTATACTATTAATAATCCTTGCATTTTAAAGGTTATATCCATGGTAAAAAGACAGTGTCGATCTGTTTGTCTCAGAATATGTTCAGAAAAACAGGCTAAATTTCCTCTCACTTAATATGTTCAAATTTTTCCTGTTATTGCTTGTGTGTTTTAAATATGCATTTGCTATTGTTACTGTTGAGTTTTAACCACAATTTAATTTAAATAAACCAATGCCTTGAGATAAACCAAAGCCTTGAAATATAATGATAAAAATCAGTCATGAAGGTGTAACCCAATTTGTGAACCATACTATATTATAAGTGCAGAAGGTAAAACTATATATTCCCAGGGGAGCAGATTAATAAGTGTGATGACTTTGTATAAGCAGGCAAAACAGAATATGATATGATAGGAATTATGAAGATAAAAATCTTTTAAAATTAGATTTTCTTGGGTTGGTGATTTTTTTTACCTTACCCTAGAGCTTTTTAGGTTAGATATCTCTGCCAATTTGGGGCATGAACTGCTTAATTTTCAAACAAAGCAAATTAACCTCTCTGAGAAACCATTTGAGTTATTTCAGAACAATCATACTGTTTACAAAATTGATTACTATTATTTTTGCCAATGGCAAGAAAGAGACCAGCACTTCAAAGGCAACATTAAAATTACATTTTCATAGTAAATATGTCACATGGTTTCTGAAAGTGTTATAACAACTGCAAATTTATAATAAATATTATATCCCAAAAATGATATATGAGAAAATTCCTTTATCAGATGATACTGTTGATTCTAGCATACTAACACTAGTTACACCTTGGGAGAGCACATAGGGGCTCTGTGCAATCTAACCAATATTTTGCCTCAGTAAAACTGCTGCTGTGATATAATTCCACAAATGGGTCATACGTAAATGAGGAAAAAGGGCTCAATAACTCTTGTTCTCCTTATCACATGAAAATGTGTGCTACAGGAGATTAGTCAAAATTATTTTGCAGATTATTGTGGAAAATAAAAAAGGTATATTGAAATTAGTAATGAAAAAACCTGAGTGTTGCTCCCTGACTGAAGTGGTTACCGCTGAAACACAGTCCGTATACTGTGATTATTTAGTTAGTGGTCAAATATACACCCCTGGGTATAAATTAAGTATTGAAACAAATCAATAATATGAAGGTGAACAAATGACATGTACTCAGCATAAATCTTTCCAGTGTGCTGTTTGAGGAACTGGGTAGTAACTCTGGGATTGGGCTTTTTATCAGTGAATTACCATGGCTATCAGGAAGAATATGAGCATTTGAAATTAAAAATTAAAATTTAAAAAATTCTTTCAGATAAAGTTGTATGTAACTTGCTGAAGTTTTATATCTCAGCAATATTTTTACATACCATAAAATTAACCCATTATAAGAATACAATTCAGTGATATTAGTAAATTTACAAATTACACAACCATCACAATAGGGCAGTTTTAGAACATTTCTGTCATCTCCAAAAGTCCCCACATGCTCCTTTACAGTCAGCCCTGGATCCTTCCTCCAACATCAGGGAGCCAACAGATCTTTTCATCTTTTTCATTTTCTTGCCCTATGACACTGGCTACTGAGCACTAGGCAGGTGTACTTTCCTTTTTCACAATCTTATGGAAAAGGCATTTAATCTTTCAGCATCAAATTTGAGGTTAGATTTTCATGGGTGTTTTTTGTAGAACTGAGGAAGTTTCCTTTTTGTGCTAGATTTGTTGATATTTTTTAATCATGATGAGTTTTATTGGGTCTCATTGAATGATTTTGTTATCTACTAAAAGGATAGCATTTTAAAGACAATTTTCCTCTGTGCACTAGTTTAGCTGCAACCCATATACATTATGTTTTTGATATGCATTCATTTCAGAAATTTCTAGTTTCCTGCATGATTTACTCTGATTAATGGGTATTTAGATTTGTGGTATTTAAACAGATATTCGGGAATATGTTGGGTTTTTACTTCCTGTGGTTGATTTCCAGGTTTATTTTGTTGTGGTTCAAGGGCATCCTTGGAATGATTACTGTATATTTCACCTTAATTGATACTTTTTAATGGTCTAATGGTCTTTCCTGAGTAACACTTCATGTGCACTTAAAATGAATGTGTAGCTTCTGTTGCCAAAAGGAGTGTTCGGGAAATGTCAGCTTTGCCCATTTGGTTGGTAGAGTTGCTTTAGTCATATTTTTACTAATTTTTTAATTTTTTATCAAATATTTACAGTGGAGTTTATAAATCTTCAAGTATAATTATTAAATTGGGTTTTTCTTTTAATTATGTTACTTTTTAGTTTATGTATGTTGGGATCTCTTGTTATATGTTTATCTTCTACACATAGATATATTCTATCTTCATTGTGTATTGGCATTATTATGGATAATAACATTTCTGTCTCTAATAATTTTTCATATCTTGAAGTTTATTTCCTTATATGTCATTGTATCCACTCCAGCTCTCTTATGGTTACCATTTATATGGTATAGCTATTTTCTATTTATTACTTTCATCCTATTTGTTTCTTTGAATCTAAAGCATCTTTCTTATAGACAGAATACAGATGGATATTGTTTTGTATCCAGGATGACAATCTCTGCTATTTGATGCAAGTAGTGATTTTTTCATGTTTCTGTAATTCTTGGTATTGTTGTTTCACACCTACCATTTTGTCTCTGTTATCTAAAGGTGTTAAGAAATTTTAGTTATTTTATTGGCTTTTTTTTTGATATTTAACAAAGTATTGTTCCACATTATTTTTCCACTGCTTTTTAAATAGCAGTTGAGGAATAATTTACATATTCTATACTTTATGTTCATAATTCAATGGTATCTTAATGTTTGTTTACAATTAATACCAACTCCCATCTTTAGTTGCAGACACTGATACACTTTCTGTCTTATCAGTTTGTCTTTTCTAGAGATTTTGTATAAATGGAATCATACAATATGCAGTCTTTTGCCTCTGATTTTTTTCACTTATCATGTTAAGTTCATTAATACTACAGCATATATCAGTAGTTCATTTAAAAAATAGTGTTAAATGATTTTTCATTATATGACTACATAAAATATTATATATCCTTTCATTAATTAATGTGTGCTTAGATTATTCTGAGTTTGGGCTATTTTAAATAATCCTGTGTTCGTATACACTTATTTGTGTAGCCGTATGTCTTCATTTCTCTTGTATAGACTCCTAAGAGTAGAACTGCTCAGTTGTTTGGAAAGTTTCTGTTTAACAATTTAGGAAACTGCAAAACTCATTTTTGAAGAGCTGTACTATTTTACATCCCACAGCATTACCCAGACATTCCTGCTGCTGCACATTGTCACTGACTCTCAGTGTGGCCCGTCTGTCTCACTCTGTTCATTGCAGTAGGTCTGGAGTAGCATCTCATTATAATTTTAATTTGTAGTTCCTTGATGACTAACCTTGGTGGTTATTCATTCATATGCATATTACCATTGATATATCTTCTCTGACGAAATATCTATTCAAATCTTTGGCCCATTAAAAAATTGTATCTTTTGTCTTATTGTTGAGTTATTTATACAACATTATAATCCTATTATCGCATGTATATTTGCAAATATTGTCCTCCAGCCTGTTATTTGCCCTTTCTATTTCTTACTTTTTAAATGTACAACAGTTATAATTTTAATGTAGTTTATTTTATTAATTGTTATGGATTATTTTTCTGGTGTCATATCTAAGAACTCTTTGTCTAACCCAAAGGTCATGAAGATTTTCTCCTATAGCTTTCTCTAGAAGCTCTATAGTTTTATCCCAGCTATTTAGGTGTGGAATTCATATGAATTAATTTGTGTGTATGGTTTGAAAGGTCTGGGTTCTCTTTTTATTTCCATACTGATATCTGATGATCTCACTACCATTTGCTAAAAGTTTGACCCTCTTCCCCATTGAATTAATTTGATGTCTTTGTGAAAAATCAATTGACCATAAATGTAAGAATTTATTTTGGGAGACTTCAATTTGTTCTTTTGGTCAACATGCCAATGCTTATGCCCATACCACACTCGAAATTGTTATTGATTTATAGTAGGTTTGAAATCATATAGTGTAAATTCTCCCATTTAGTTCCTCTTTTTCAAAATTGTTTTACTACTCTGGGTCCGTTCTATTACCACATATATTATAAGATTATCTTGTCAATTTCTCCAGAATATCCTGCTGGTATTTTGATATGGATTTTATTCAGTTTTTAGGGAATTTCTGCAGAATTGCTATCATGACAATACTTATTTTTTTAAATCATGACTATAAAATGTCTCACATTATATATAACTTCTTCAATTTCTCAGCAATGTTTTATAGTTTTCATTATGTCTTTCACTTTTAAAAATGTATTTCTAATTATTTTAGTCTTAGAAATAATATACAGTTTTTTATTGAGGTTACTTTTTATTTGTTCATGTGACTACAGGAAACTCATGGCTAGTAAATTTTGTGTTGGGCTCATTGGATTGGGATTTTCTACATACAGGATCAAGTTGTCTGTAAATAAAGCATAGCTTTCCTTCCTTCTTTCTAATTTGGATGTTTTTAATTTATTTTGTTTTTCTTTATTGTCCTAGTTATAACCTCCACTAAAATGTTGAGCATAAATGGTGAAAGTGGATATTTCATTTGGTGTGACAATTTTTCAAGATATGGATTCAAGTATATTTGGGGACAAACTTCTCTTTATATGTGTTTGCTGATATAGAGACTTAGAGATAATTATAAAATATTTGTGACATTATATATTAATGAGATTAAACAGACAAAAATCACTTTCTTTTTACTCCATATTGTATAACAACTTTTTATATGTTTTACTTTGAATTTAGATTATTTAGCTATATTGTATATTTTCTTAAGTTTCTTTATACAGAAAACAGCCTAGATAAAATGAATTGAGAAACTTGGGTTGTACCCGTTTGTGAAATTTCCTCCTTGCTTCTTTATTTTATGAGAAGTGTCATTCTATATGAGAACAATGAATTAGTAGGGGAAAAGGAAGACAAAGGAGTGATTTAGTCTAACGGTAAATTGCATAAATGATTCGTGGTGAGATTGTTAATGTCAGTTTGAATCACCTTGCTATATTTTGTAGGAAGGCCTATTTCCCCTTAAGAACTTAATATAATGGATAGTTTTCACAGGGAACCCAATATTGTACGGTAAACACACTTAAAGCATCTTTTCATGTTTTATATATGCCATCCACTTTTCAACTCTCACCTCTTATAAAGGAATTCAAATTATAGGCTATATCAGCTAAGAAGTGATCAAGGGAGTAGGCAACTTGAGATGAGTTATTGTATGTACAAAATGGCAAGCAATGTTAATTACTAACTGCTTTCCTCAGGCTGACCAACGGCATTATTCAACAAATGATCTTTGTTTATTACTTCTAAATTTTATACTTCATAAAACAGTGTACAGTACTTTATCCTAAAAAACAGAGAGTGTAAAGATTCACTTTTGGAAAAACAATTGTAAATAATTTTTAGTTACTATGCCAGAAAATATAACCTTCATAAAATAACATTCCTATCTTAGGATTATTGACATTTTTATATAAGGTAGAGACTTTTAATGAGATCTCAATCAAAGGAAATAGTTCAGTAATGATACATGAATTAATCGATGCTGATCAAATAAATCTACTCTACTCTAATTTGAATTTCACTTTATGAGTAGCTGTTCAGGTCAAAAGATTAACAAGTTCATAAGTGACTACTAATGGCATTTCACTTGACTATGCATTTGTATTTAGCTAATTGTACAAGACAATATTTGAAAGTACTTCAGGTTGTAATTTATTGTAGTGTAGAATTCCTTAGAGAAGGAACATAGCAGGCAAAACAATATAAATCAAGGCTTAATCAAAATAAACTGTGCAACAATACTTAAAGGTATATTGTGTTTCATGGAACTATGGGAGAAAATATACACACAGTATAACAACTACATTAAGATTATGTTAAAATGGACAGCAAAAAAAAATTTGAAAATAACCAAATTCTATTTTGATTGCTTTATCACTTATTTAAATGCTGTCAAATCACCCTTATCCCTTAAGTAAAGAATTTTTATCTATTGTTCAAAGTTGGTTTTTTTCCCATGAAGAGAGATAGTATTGAAGTTCTCAGAACTCCATGCCAACATTACATAGAAAATATCCTTATAATTACTTTGTGATGAGATCAATATGATATTTATTTCAGGGCTCATATTATTAGTGTTTTCAATCACATCACCAAAGGAGAAAAAGTTACTTAAACAGACTACAGATTATTAATTTTCAGTACTGTTGATCTACAAAATAGTTGATCTTCGCCTTTTAAAACAAACACATGTATAAACTGTAATTCCCCCATATCTTCCTTTGGTTGCCCAGCCTCACCAATCCACAATTCTGTGTTTGCATAGGAGGCATCTGCATTCAGCAAATTATCTTTTTTTTAAAGATCATTTAAAAATGATTTTTTAAAATGAGATAAATTTTTAGGAGAGGATATTTAATTATTCCTTTTTCAACCTTAAACTAGTAGAAGCTTTGAAAATAAATTTAAATGAATGCCTTTAGTGTGTTTTGGTATCATTGTAAATAGCAAGACAGTTCTCACATCACATTAATTTCAGGACAAAGACAGTGAGGTTGTGTGTAAATGACTTCAACTTGGAACACACCAGTTGGTAATGAAGTCAAGCAACACTCTTCGTCTGGATTCAGTCACAAATTCCAGTTTAGTTGACCAATTCCTGAATCCATTTCATTTTACCTTACAGTGTTATTTCTACGTCTCAGTAATCCATCTCTGTTATTCACCCTATCAAAGTTTTTTAAGGAGTATACAAGGAAAATTATACAAGGCTATGAAAAGTCACAGTAGCACTTCTGTGTTTTGCAGAAAACCATAGCAATACTTATTTCAGATACTGATTACCTGTCTTGCAAAATATATGTCCCCATTCATATTTTTAATGAATTGTATAATATTTTTGGTTAATGCATTTATGCTTTATTAATATACTGTATTGATGATTTTTTCTGTTATCCTTTCATAGAATGTGTTTTACAATATACCTCTCTGCAATTACTCTTCACAAGAACCACAATACAAATACAATTTCTACAGATTACTTCATAATTATACTTCAAGTTACCATGTAGTTCAATGACTAATCACCACGTTACTTGCAATTTTTATATCTTGTAAGCCTGCAGTTTAAAAGACAGAAATAATCAGATAATTAGTCTTTGATTACATAGTACTCACCCTGTTCTTAAATGTACTTAAATGGTCAACAATTACCATGTAATTACAGAGCAATTATTGCAGTGCATTCACACCACCATATGTAAGGCACTGTCAGTGATTTCATCCCCTATGTTTAGGGATTTATGACTCAGGCAGAGAAAGGTCACTGCAGGCTGTATTGGGTACAAACTGCGTGAGAGAGTGGGGTCATTTTGTAAAGGTGAAAGCAATGCTGTGGAAAAGCCCAGCAAAAGAAATTGGTGGTGTCTGCTGTTGACTTTGGCCTTGGGAATAAATACAAAATATCCACAGAAAGAGAACATCCAGAGTTTAAAGTGGTTGAAGTTTTTTGAAGTTCATTAAGCCAAGCCATTTTCACTAAGGTATCTCTTTTCACTTTACCCAAAGATGCCTGCCTTCCTTCCTTCCTTCCTTTTGCTACTAATAGACCATTTTAAGTTACATAGTGCAAGGTTCACAAACTAAAAATTTCCATCTCGCTTCAGCTTAGCAAGAAGTTTTAAGTGCTAGCACCTGGCATCTCAGCAAAAGATCATATTTAGCACATTTTCTTTTTATTGAGTTGTTCCATGGCAAAAATTGATAATTTTCCACTCTGAGAGTTGAAAAACTGCTGCTTTAAAAAGAGTTTAAAATAGTTTTATTTTCCAAGTTAAGTATCTAATTCATTTAATTCTATAATGTTTTATTTTCTACATGTTTACTTTCCTTACAATTATGTTTCATTAAAAGAAACTGGCATTTTTATCTGTGTTAACAGGCAAAATATGTATTGCAAAATATGTATCTTAACACAAACAAACGTTTAACACTTTATGGTAATGTCCTACACTTCCTTTGAAACTTCCAAAAATTATTTAGACATAATTAAGCATATAAAAGAATATAAGAAAAAAATTGAGTTGAAACCGATTTTAATTTTAATTCAGTGCATTCTTTAGTGCCCAAATTTGCATTGTTGCTAGTTTACTAATAATTTACGTGTTTACTTTAACAATTTTAAATTTTTGCCTTATCGATGATGGACATACTGAAAGCTATTATGATCACTAAATTTAAAAAAACTCTCAATTTAAGCCTTCAAATATTTATTCAGGTTTTATTTTATTACCAATGCGTTTCTGTATACAAGGGGCAAGGTGAAGCAAATGAGATTTCTGTGTAGTTGTAGAGATGAAATAAATCAACCCAGAGATCAATACAAGCAAATTCAAGGTAGTTCAAGACCATCTTCGCACATAGAGGACATTTAGAATAAGATAAAGATCCTTAAAACTAAATAGATCATTTGTCTACAGGCTGGGACAAAAGTTGATTTACAGTAGTGAGTAAGCAAAAGACAGAGTTAATTCTTATATTATTATCTCTTAATTATTGTATTATTTTCCA
Source organism: Mormoops blainvillei (assembly GCA_004026545.1). Classification (NCBI taxonomy): domain Eukaryota; kingdom Metazoa; phylum Chordata; class Mammalia; order Chiroptera; family Mormoopidae; genus Mormoops; species Mormoops blainvillei. The sequence goes on from PVJD01001836.1 coordinate 166,812, forward strand.
TATGAGAAATGCGAGACCTATGTTTGCCCAGCCTGTGTGTTACTACTTATAGGCTTTGTAAGAATGTAAGAGTAAGGTCAAATAGCTCTTTAAGCAACCTATTTAACCTTATCATTTGATTTTTTTTTTTAATGAGGGTGTGAAAAATAGGTTGAAATTTAAACAGGTAAAATAAGAGCGTTTATTCCTATCAGTGTGTGTGTGTGCACCTCTACATCTGACCAGTTTTGGTTTGCATGTATGAAGGTTTAAAATCCCTTCTTTTTCTATGATGAATTAATCTACGTGAGGAAAATTCAAAGCAATTGGATGAAAAATGCAGTGCATACCATCCTACCATTTCTCTGGCCTTTATCAGCAAATTGAGATTTTAAACAGCTGCTCATTGTGGTACTCTTAAAAGTCCTCACATTCAACACATATTACTTGAAATTATTTAGCTTAAAAATGCTTTTAATTGAAAAAAAATATTTCTTTTAACAATGCTACCCTCAAATCCATAATTTCTTTTTTGTTTGACTCTTCCCATTGTTGGAGTTACAACCTTTTGAGAGTGATTGACATTCAAAGGAAAAACTCATTTTATAGCTTTGGTTCATGAAACTGGTAATTTTGTTGCCCCAGTGACATCTGGCAACGTCTGGAGACATTTTTGATTGTCACAACATGGTAGGGATGGTATTACTGGTTCTGTTAAGTAGAGTCCTATAATACATAGTCTAGCCTTCCACCAAATTACGCAGCCCAACTTCCATAGTGCTGAGGTCGGGAAACTCTGCTTTAAAGGGAAGAGCGTACATTGACCTTAATAGTTTACAGAAAATCATATGAAATTCTGGTAGAATATTTGTTTTTCTTCAAAATTCTTTATACACAAATGAAAATAAAATATTTACATGTAACTGTTTTTGAAAAAAATATTACATAAAACAAAATAAAGTTTGGCCTGCCTAACTTTTTCATATTGGACACATAATTTTCAACATGTATGAAAAGCCATACTAAATCGTTGTTCGTAATAACAAAATTTTTAAAAAGATTTCCTCTTTAATACTATTTTTCTTCAGCTATTGTTTCTCTACTTTGTAAGTCAACTGTGGACTTAATTGTTATGATGCTAATTAATACAGATTAGTAAGTCCTGGAAAGTATGTTCAGAGAGGTAATTAGCTTATTAAATAACAAAATAAGACTAAAATATTTTCCTGTTGCACAAATGAAATTCTTTTACTCTGCCTACTGATAATTTCTTTTGAATTGTCAGTGTCTCTACATCCATAACAGTAATTGGGTCATTTTGCCTACTGTCAACAATGCTATGACTTTAATTTAAAGGTCACTAGACCAAGTCACTTACATGACCTGGCAAGGACATGTACCCAATCATTAGCAGAATGAGAGAAAATTCCTTTTTGGGCAGAATGATTTTTTTCCTCTGCTACTTAATGGAGACAACTTGATAACACTTTTCAGGACATGGTATAAATGTAGTAAAAGAGTATAATTTTCAGAACAGTCGTTCTTATTACCAGAAGTGCCTTAACTTAAACCACTCAGAATGTCTTCGTTTTCATCGGAGACTCTGGTCACATAGGCACGTAAGAGCTGCCCTAGAGCAAATGAAGTTTAAGATTATGTATGAAGAAATTTTATCTGGAGTGGGAGGATGTTACCAAGATCAGGCCTACAGAATAGACAAGAGAGAAAATACCTATTTGTCTTAGAAATGCTTGCTCTTTTTGTATTCATAGCAGAGCCTTGAAACCAGAGATTATAATTAAAAATAACTTCAAGTGGCACAAAGTAGCAATTGCAAAAAAAACATAACTTTTTACTATAGAAACCTTCAACCATACCACAAAATGGAGAGAAGGGCTTGATGAAGGTGATGTACTTATCATGCAGCTTCAATAAGTATCAACATCTTGCCAATATTAATTTCGCCAATAAATATTTTAGTATGTGTCTCTAACTACAAAACTGTCTTTATTATACAGCTACAATGCTTTTATCATATCAACAAAATTAACAGTAGTTCCTTAATATTTTCTCAATTTCAATAGGAAACAGATGGCACATTCAAACTGGAATGATTTAAAGTAGAGTTTAATCAATGAACTATTTTGAAAAGACAGGTAGGGCTTGGCGATGACATAGGTCACAAGGGGTGTAGTTCAGGGGCCTTGCTCGGATCTGGGGAGAGAGTGTTGCTCTGCTATTCCCTCCTTCTGACTCCAGCAAGGAGGGCGGTTGCTTAAACTCAGAGGAAGGAACTATACCAGAATCACTGGCAGTAAATGCAATTTTCCAAAACACTGGATATTGGATATTTTTGAAGTGACATTTAAACTGTTAAAGCATCTTCTAAGAAACTTTTGGAATATGAAATATTTCTTATATTTTGTATATAATAAGAAATATAAAATACAAAAATTGAGTTAATAAGCTGTTTCTCAGGTCTCATGAAACTGACAGTACACAGACGTGTCTAAAGCGGCTGGGTGAGGAGGTGCAGAACTATCTGTTTATTCGGTATGCCGACATGCCTCCCCCCAGAGCTGGGGAAAGCAGAGATGGGTGGTCATTAGCACTGGTCTGTATGACATATTGTAATAAAATAATACATCATTTAGTTATTGCAGGAACATGGTGCAGAAGGTATTGTAATTCTCATTAATAAAATGAGGAATTGAAAAGAGAGAAAGGCTAAACCACACTAAATCACAGAGCAAGTGGTGGAATTGGGATTCAAACACTGCTGTGTCTGACTCCAAAATGTAAGCTCTCTCTACTACAATGTACAATGTTTGATAGGAAATCTATTCAATAGTAATTTGATACTTTATGAATTAGAATTATTTATATAGACTTTTGTATATAATAATTGTATCTGAATAAGATGTCATGACAATTTTATTAATAGTCACTTTATACTATTCTAATATACAAACATATGCAGCCTTGATTTCTAGTATAATTTAAACATTTTCAGACGTCCTGGGCTTACTGTAAATCAAGCTATCAGGTGGGTTGACTGAACTATATGAAGGAGAAGTTCTTAATATAAAAATATATTGAGATCAGCTAAAGCAGTGTTTAGAGGGGAATTTAAAGATTTAAATGTCTATATTGGAAAAGAATAAGTTTCAACATTAAAAAACCAGAAATAGAACAGCAAACTAAATCCAATCAAACAGAAGAAATCAAATAATAAATATTAGAGTATAAATCAATGAAACATAGAATATGAAAGTAATAGATAAAATCAACCAATCAAAGATTTGTTCTTTGATAACACCAACAAAACTGACAAAACCTTGTTAGACCAAGAACATATAACAAAACATACAAGTTACCAAAATTCAGAATAGTGATTATTAAAAATATAAACTTCTAAAAGAAAATTGGTGAAAATCTTTCTGATTTTGGGTTAGGCAAAATGTGCTTAGAAACAATAATGAAAACATGACTCATAAATTAAAAATTGTTAAAGTAGACTCCAATAAGATTTAAAATGACTACCTTTCAGAAGACACCTTTAGACAATGAAAAGACAAGCTAAAGTGGAAAAACATATTTGCAAGTCATTATTTGTTGAAATGACTCAAGCAGGCATTTTACCAAAGAAGATATTTTTTAAATGTTAATAAGGATATGAAGAACAGCAACATTATTAATCATTAAGGCAACACAAATTAAAATTATAACGTGATACCACTACATACCCACTAGTAATGATGTAATCACAAGCCAGATAATACCGAGAATTGGAGAGGATGCGAAAACCCTAGGACCCTTGTTAGTTTCTGGGATGTACAGTGAAACAGCCACTTTACACAACAGTTCAGTAGTTTTTCAAAAAGTTAATTCCACACCTAGAACTATACTCATGAGAAATAAGAATTTGTGTCCGTGCAAATACTTTTACATATATTATACTTCAGTAATGTTTAAGAAGTTAGTGGAGGCTCATGATTTGTTCCTTTTCATTGAAACAGAAGACCTAACATGTAGATCATTGGAAGAGAAGCAGCCTACCTGCAAGTTTGTTGGGAATGCAATTTCTCAGACCCTACCCCAGACCTACTGAATCAGAAACACTGGGCAAGTAGACTAACACAACAGTCAGTATATTAGCAGGGCTTCTGGAGGATTCTGGTACACGCTAAATTTGTGAACCATGTACCTTCAAAGTTCTACAGTAACATGGTTCTCTCTTCAAGAAAAAGCTCATTGATCTTCAGTGTAACCCTCAACTACTTGATGCAAATTACAGGTTTTGGAAAGTACATTAAATTTTTTAAGTATGCAAGAAAGTATTTAAAAACATTTTTTTTATTGTTGACACTATTATAGATATCCTCCATTTCCCCCCATTTTCCCCTCTCCACCCAACACCCCCACCCCAGGCCTTCACCGCATTCTGTCTGTGTCCATGGGCTATGCATACATGCATATATGTCCTTTTACTAATCTCTTCCAGTTCCCTCCTCTCTCTTCCCCTCTGAGATCTATCAGTCTGTTCCATGTGTCCATGCCTCTGGTTTTGTTTTGTTCATCAGTTTATTTCGTTCATTAGATTCCACATATGAATGAGATCATATGAATGGTATTTGCCTGAGAAAGTATTTTTTAAGATAGTATTACTATGACAGCCTTGGGAAAGAGTGTGCAAAATTTGATTTTATAGTCGTATTTTTATTTAGTTCAATGATTTTGTTCAAATTATGTATTTATTTTTAATTTGCTTTTCTGTTTTATATGCTGGGAATTCCAACAATAGTTTAACCATTCTGGAGGAATAGATTATTCTGCTTACTTGCATTGTGAAACAATTGTTTTCTTCTTATATTAAAAACACAAAAACAAAAACAAAGAACTAGTCATGGCCAGGTGGCTTAGTTTGTTGGAGTGTCATTACATGCCCCAAAAGGTTTAGGGTTTGATTCCTGGTCAGGGCGTATACCTAGGTTTCTGGTTTCATCCCCTGTCGGGGTACGTAAGGGAGAAAACTAATTGATGCTGTCTCTCTCTCTCTCTCTCTCTCTCTCTCTCTCTCTCTCTCTCTCTCTCAAATCAATAAACATATCCTCAGGTGAGATTTTTTTTTTTTAAATCTGACTTCTGCACTAGCAATTTGGAATGAATAGTCTTCTTACATTGCTGTAATTTTGTTTATTTATAATCCAAGTAGCTTTAGGAAAAGTGGACGGAGGGTTATTCAAATTATTTAGTGATAAAGTCCTTATTTTCAGATTAAACGGTACAGAGGTGAGTATATTGACCAGATTGTAGCAACATTCTGTGAATAATTTGATATTAGGTACTTGAAATGGGATGTTGATTTTGTTTCCCTCTCCCTCATTCATGCATTTTTGGAAGAAGTGCCTAAATTCTTTTTGAAACCAGTTGATGTACAAATTAATAGATACATTTTAATTATTAAACATGTTAGAGCATTTGAATCAGTTTCTGGTTTCTTCATAGTAAGAGGGGGAAAGAGTGTTCAGTCTGTGAGGAACGCCTAAGAGACAGTCTGTCTCAGGACAACTTCTTTCCGTGCTACGGGGCCTTGAATACTACCATCACTGATTACATTCTTTTCCTGGTAAATAACCTCATAATCTGCTATAATCATATTTTTGAAGGATCTTGAGTAATTTTTCTGCAATTGCTGATGGAAAAGAAAAAATGAACAATGTGTTTATGTCATGATAAGTGTTCCCACTTTAATTTTTATCTGACTTTAATATTTCTTAACTGACTTTTCTAATGTTTGAGACATGAGAATAGTTACTTAAGAAATATTGGGTTGGCCGAGAATTTCATTGTGTTTTTTCTATAGTATGGCTCTGGTAGCACTTAGTTGTCTTTAACTTCATTTGAAACAATTTTACTAGATTGTATTGTGACAACTTTCTTATCAGCGTGCATTTAAAATAACTTATCAAATTGATGAATTTCTGTGCAGCCATTTTAATGTTAAAGATAGAAGAAAATATGCAATATTTGTGGTGAATTATGCATTTTTATTTCTGAAAAAGTAAAAAGGCAGCTGAAATGCAAATAAAGATTTGTGCAGTGTATGGAGAAGGCACTGTGACTGATAGAACATGTGAAAAGTGGTTTGTGAAGTTTCATGCTGGAGATTTCTCACTGGACAATGCTCCGCGGCCAGAGAGACCTACTGAAGTTGATAGTGATCAAATTGAGACATTAATTGAGAGCAATCAACATTCTACCATGAGGGCGAGAGCCACTGTACTCAGAATATCCAAATCGATAAAGTTATTGGTGAATATGAAAAATGTCTTTTATGTTACAGAAAAAAAATGTAACAGACTTTTTGGCCAACCCAATATTTACTATTGAGGGAATGTCCCAGTGTTGACTGGGGAATCCTGAGACCACTGATTCCTTCATCCATTTATCTTTAAAATGGGAAATTAGTAGTCCTTTTTTTGTAAAGTTAGATAAAAATTGAGAACGTTCATTTCATTACTATATTTGATACAGGGTAAAATTAAAAATATGTTCATTTGTTACAAAGTAAGATCTAAGTATGTATTAAATATCTTTGTGATTCTGATAAGCACCTGTTTGACTAAGAACAGAAATATTTAATCACTTGCTTGTTTTATAATTATATTACCAATTCGTAATAATTTTTATATTCAAATATTTAAGAAAAAAGACTTTGAAATTATAATCAAATAGTATGGAGTGCAAGTAATAGTTGTAAATAGCCACAAATTCTCCAGATAATGCAGTTGATAGTTCTAGTGTTCTATTTGTGTATTGCTTTTAAGAAAGTCAAGTTAATATTCTATTTTTAAAAGATTATTCTGAGGTGGGAATATGATCCTCATGTATATGTTTTCATTTTCCATTTTGAACTGAAATTTAAACATTTTGGAAAATAACTTTTATTCATTACTTTGTACACGGAGGGGGATTACCTGCATGATGCATTGAGAAAATCAACATTTGATTTATTACTTATATCATAATTTAGAAAGATTTAGAAAGAATTTCATTGGCCAGAATTATAAGAGCATTGTGCTTTAAATAGTACTGCAAATATGATCAGTACTCAAGTTAATTAGTAGGGATTTTGTTGGCATTTTATACATATTTAATATTTATCATACATCTCATAGATTTAAAGATTTTAATTTGATTTGAAAGAAAATAGAACTTTAAAAATAGATTCAGATTACTTTTCTGGTAATTAACTGCCTAGAAATGTCTGAAGACCAAAAGCAATACTAGTATATTTTGGTATAAAATAGTAGGTAGAACATTTTAGCTACCAGCAACAATATAACAAATTATCTACACGGAACATTTTTATATTTCAAAAACCATCCATCTGCTCATTTCAATTTCATTCTAATATCATTTCCCTAAACAAAATAGTATGCTAGGTCCTCCGGAATCTACAAAGATGAGCAACATGCAGTTCTACCTGTAAAACCTTTACAGTGTAGTAAAATATTTACAGTTTACCTTTGAAGGACCTGCTTGTTAGGGCAGCAAAACCCCCACATGTAGTTGAAAATCCATGTGTAACTTCTGACTCCTCAAAAACTTAACTACTGATGGCCTGCTGTTGACTAGAAGCCTAACCAGTAACATAAACCATAGAGTAACACATTTTGTATTTTATATATAGTATATACTATATTTTCACAATAAAGTAAGCTTAAAAAAACCCAAAATGTTATTGAGAAAATCATAAGTAAGATAAAATACAGTTACAGTGTTTATTGAAAAAAATCCATGTATAAGTGGATCTGAACAATTCAAACCTGTGTCATTTAAAGTCAATTGTATTTAATTTGTATTTCAATATGTTTTTGAAAACACTCTTAATAAAAAAAAAATTGGCCTTCAGCCATACCACTTAAACTTAGTAGATGTACTGAAAAAATATTTTAATAAAATAATCATGTTTGTATAATATGAAGATACAAATGCTAATTTTATCTAAGTCTTGATTGCTCCCAGAATTAGACTGAGTTTATCTTTAAGCCAGGTGAATCAACTCTCAAATATCCTCTCTTCATTTGCCCACATATCTAATTCATTTTTTAAACTTACTTTTTGGTTAGAAAGTGGAAATTACATAACAAATTTGTATTTGATAAAAGCAGAATAAGCTGTTGACATAAATATAATTGTTTTAAATAGACACAACCACGTACTCCATCCTATATGGATTTTTTTAAAACTTTTAGTTTTATTTTTAATTATAGGTAATACCACCAAATGTGGCCAAACCTACTTAATACGTGTAGAAGATAGAATAATAAAGTATGGATTCTGTCTTAATCACTCGGCTCTATTAAATATTAAAGGGCTGTTATTAATAGCACTTTTATAATGGATGTCATTTTCTACCTTGAATGAAAACCTCATCTCCTTTCATGTATTCATTGCAGAAGTTCTAATCTTTTCATTTTGGAATCTTGTACCACAGGAATTTTCTTTTGACTATATGTCATATCTTCTTTGTATCTGCCCTGGTTCTTGACTTATAGTAAATGCTTGACAATTACATAGTGAATGAATAAAGAACGACATGACTGAATGAATGGCAGAATAAAAAAGAAAATATGTTAATTGTCACAAAGCAGAATCTCTTTGCATAGTTCAAATAAGTTGTTTCAGGTTTTTGTGTATGTACTTTTACTATCAGCAACCTTTTGTTTTGTGGTGTTTCAAAACTAATGATGTTATAATCCAGTTCTATGATAGACAACTTCTTAATTACATTTAGTAAATAATTGATGAAACTAAGTTTTTACCTTAATTATATTTTGAGAAAACCATATAGATCTATGCTAACATCTTTGGGGAATGGCTCGATGCCAGCCTCTAATACCTGAGCTGTCTATATGGATATTTTAAGACAAATTAAAAATAAATGGTAGACTGAGTTTTCAGGATGAGATTTTAGAAGGAAGATTCAAGCAAGCTAAGGGCATTTTAATCCTATCTCATGTCCAAGTTAATCTTTAAGAGTAAGCCTGTTTCTTAACATTTTAATATCATTTAAGAAAAATAGACTGTGATAGAGAAAGCTTGACTCTCTGATTAGTCTTTGAATATACAACACTTATTACAATCCTGCTTGGTAATCAAATAAAGCAAAATAATTGCATGTTGTAAGAAAAGGGCTAAATGGACTTCCCAAACACCAGTTTCTGTGACAATGTTTGATATTCTGTGAACACGATTATTTTATTCGAGGAGTGTGCATTCAGCCTTTGGTAAACATGACACACATGTAAGTGATGGACCTAAAGCAACCAGGATTTAAAACTAAAGTGTGAGTGTGCTGTCTCATCATAGAACTGACTAAATGTTTGTATGTATTCTATTCTATGGAATTTAAGTAAATTATGGAAATATAACAGAATATATAAAACCACTCACTTATAAAGGGCGAGTTATTTTCTCCATGCTAGATTGAATCCCAAGCTTACATGTCAGTGGTTATATAATACATGGCCCCTTGAAAACTGAATGTAATATTCCTACTTAGATCTTAAACTGTTAACATTATGTAAATGAACAAGTTACTACTGATAATAACAGCAGCTCTGGACTTGGGATCAAGAGACCTGGGTTAAATACATGTCTCACTGAGTCACTGTGAACATTTCAAATAGGTTACCTATGTCCCAAATTAATCTTCTAAGTATTTTCAGCCTTGAGAATTTTACTGTCAACTTCTCTCTAATAGATGCTGTTTCTAAAACCATTTTAATAGGAGTTGTCCTTAGTAAACTTAGGAGCAAGGTGAGAGATTCTGGGTTTTTCACAAGAGATCCCTAAAAAAATATGCTCCTTTTAATAGGAACCTGCAGGAGATACAGTAGCTTAAATTAAGTGGCAATGATTTAAGAAATTTCAGGCAAACTGCCAAAAAAGCAGGTAAGAGTTTCTTTTAAGTGGATGATCCATTTAAGGGCCCTCAAATCTTGCACTGTCCATTTTACGTTCTCACAGGTCTGATCCTGATATTAAATTTTACTAGTTTATAAAACAATACATTTTTAATCACACAGACAGATGGACCAAAGATGAAAATGTAATGGAACCACAATTTGAAACCTACAGTATAAAAGCACCTTTGGTCCTAGTGCACACTTAATTGACCTTTGTCTTCTGTTTTCCTTGTACAGTTTATATGAATAAACCAAGATAAACTTTTTCCACTTTATTTATAACAGTTCTATTAGAAGTCGCTTTTTAAAATGTGCTGCCCGATTGTCTTTTGAAGAGTCAGCTGGGTAAAGACTAAAGACCGAATACCAACCTTTGTAAAGTGACTGCCTTGTAGCTATCCTCAGCAGCCGAAGGTGGCTTAAATTTTTTTAAATTAATCGGTCAGTGCTAGATTACTGTTGACAAATCTGTGCATCTGTAGGCATGTACTATAAGCTTAGGATGGACAAGTGTTTGGACCCCCATGTCTGGGAATTATGCCATCAATACCCACAGTTGATTCACATGTCTTTTCTGGCTCTTTCCCCTCATGCCATCTGTGTGTTTGGCACTGTGCCTGCGTGCAAGTTGGTCAGACCTGTGCCAACATCATGGAATGTCAATAGATGGTGCATAGGATGCTGCAAAATGTAGCCTGTTAAAGAGGAAAACCTGCTTCAGGGGACACCACATCGGTTCAACATATGGCCTTTCGTGGATACCTGAGGAGAAAGGGTGAACAAAGGCATGGAATCCACAGATACTTCCAAATGGCAACAAAATTAAGAACACTGCGGAAACCTCTGTGCAAAGTACAAAGCAAAATCATCCTTGCATACCTTGTGGCTTGACACATTTACCGTTAAGTCATATGTGTATTACTGATGAAAAGTTTGATTAGTGGGAGACCATTAAGATTTTTTACATGGCACATTTAATATTTCAGAAGCATTCCTGACAGTATGCTCAGGGGAGTTAAGTATTTCATTAAAATTGGCAATATTCCTTGGAGAAAATATCAGCGATTAAATGCTGCTCTTAAGATTTGAGGGTCACAGAATGACATGCTGGCTTTTGTAATTGTTATGAAAAGCACTGAAAATATATTGATCTTAATTTTTTATGTCAACGAGTGAGATTTATTTAGTTGTTTGAATTAAGCACACTATGCTAGGTTATGCTGCAACAAGTTATGTCTTGTTCAAGGGTCCGACAGCTGTCCTTTAAATAACCCAGGCACCAGCCACTTGCAGCTAGTTCATCTGCCGTATTTTAAGCGCAGTGTCACCTTGACATCATCCAGCCTATAGGTAGAATGCAAAAGAAGGATAAAAAAAGAATCCTGGTCATGTAACTAGTCGTGGCTAGAAGGCACACCTACTACTCCTATTTCCCCCTCTTACAGTCTACAGGCCGAACTAGTCAGTGGTCAGCCTGGGAAATACAGCACTGAACAGAGTATCAGGGAGTATCAACAGCCTGTGTTGTAGCAGAGAAAGTCAGCGGTAAATTTTCTTGTTTTGCGTAGGACATGCAAGGGAGTAATGATATCCAATTTGCCTACTTACAGAATCTTAGATTGTCAGGGAACCTAGGGATTTCAGGTATGATCACTTCAGAGTCATGCACGTAGCATATTCTAATTCTGAGTTCTCGGGACTTACATAGTATGTAGTGCATGCATCTTCATTTTGTGAATGAATGCATGAGGGCTGAACTTCTGTTTTATTCATCAGATCAAAATAGACGTAATGACTAAAAAATTCTCAAGTCTTCTGAGCCCTGGCGCAGTTCTGTGCCAATTTAGGGCATATTGTCTAGCTTTTCCCCTAAATGTTTTGAAGGTGGACAATCATTACCCTTCAAAAGTTTAAAAAATGATTAAGTAGTTTTTGACTATAGGAGTATACCATTTTTGCCTCCAAAAAAAATGTACTTTGCATGAAGGTCTGGACTTGTTCTGCACATGCTCCCTGGAGACAGGAGAACGTCCTTCCTGTGGGTGAATTTACATTTACTGGTTTGTGGAAGCCCTGGAATTTTGTTCTTCTCAAATAAGGGGATTCTGCCAAAATCCAGAAACTGCAGTCGGTCGTAGTGTAGTGCACACCCTGAGTTAGAGAATATACATTCAATAATGTTGTAGGTCCTGCTTGGTAGCATTTACGGTTGAAAACATTAGGCAAGACCTACAAAAACATCTGGGTGACCTAATAGTGAAAGCATTTTAAATCGCGATACTGGTAGGGGAAGAATGTTGCTCTGTCTTTAGAATCAGCAGTAAAGAGAACTGGAAATTAAATAGTTACAGTGACTATCAAGAGAAGGCATAGAAAATTTACACAAGGACATTGTAAAGAAGCAAATAACCTGCCACTACACTTTTTACTCCCATAGCTTCTTGAGGGAGCTCTGCTAACATGTGTTTCAGAGGAGAAAGGGTCTGCAAGATATTTCATCAAAGGCTAAGCCTAATAATTATACATATATATGGTTAGGGTGCGATTTTAAATTGATTTTTGGATGCAAAATTGGACAACATGGACTAAACGTTTTCAAAATCTCCACAAGGCAGCCTTTGAGGTAACAAAAGACGATGAGTGGGGGAAATAATGTTGGGCAGCCGTGAAACAAAATGAAAGAAAGAAAATCAGTTCCATGAAGTGAATAGGGTGGGTCATTATACCCGAGCTCTGTGCCTTGAGTGCTGTGTGGGGTGAAGGAAGAGCGTCGGGCAGCTTCACCATAACATGAAAGTTTGTTCTCTGCTTCTGATCTTTAGAGAGTTACAAGTTTCGATTTTAGTCTTTGCTATCTTGAGGAACTGGAAGCTCTAGCATGTCCAAGAGATGATTATAGAATTAAGTTAACTTGGTCACATTTTACCTAATTAGTTGCGTTGAGAGAAGTTATTTTGTTTTCAGGGACTTATCGCCTAGTGTACATGGAGTCAAACCTTGAAAATCACCCACTAAAATACTTGCAAGTAAGAGTCTCCCAAATAAAAATTAATTTCAAGTCAACTATAATTTTTTTGGGGTAAGCGTGTCTTTTACTACTTGGTTTAGAGAAAAGCTACTTTTTGGTAATTTTGGGGGGATTTCAAATACTGACAACTTATTGATGTATATGACTGCTTGTTTTAGAATATTCAGAACATTCATTCACTTTAAAAACAGTAAATGGAAGAGGGCTTGAAATTTCACAGTGCATTAGCAATCACACATCTCAGATAGATGAGTGATGGTCCGTGAATCACAAGGAAAAGCTATAGGAAAAAAGAGGCAACAAGTTCATTTTTGGAATCCTCTTCGCTGTAAACCTCTAACCACTCTTCATTTGTCAATACCGAACTTGAATGAGTCCGGATAAGGAGCTAGTCAATGGATATCCATTTAGCTAGTGATAATCTGAACTCCAGCTGATTGTCCTAGCAGCTGTGTGACTTCATTACCATTAGAAAGGCATGCAGCCAAGCCAGCTGGTACCCAAACAGGCTACTCAATACACAGAGCATATCTATTTGTTGGTTTACACATCAGAATTACACAAGGCTCCATGAACAGTTTGGAGTGTAAAATAGAATCTGCATAAAGATTTAATTTAAAGGGCTTATCATTACTATGCCAAGTACAGCTAGTTAGTTTGTTTTGTTTCTGCTATGATATAGTATATTATGGTTGTTTTCGGTTCTTCCATAAATGCAGCCTACATGCAAAATTTGCATTTAGATACCAAACATAACTGTACATCATAATTTCCCAGTTAAGAAAACATCTTTTTGGTTGTGTTTGTTTTAGTGCTTACAACAGTGCATTTTCATTTTGTTTTTTTTAAGGCGGCTTTAATAGAAAACAGTTTCCGGAACTTGTTAATAGCTAGTTTCCCTTCCATCTGTCCCTTCCTTTTTGTCCCCAGCGCCAGTGTCTAGGCCAGGCCCGCGTTGGCTCTCCTTTGCACTTTTGAAGAAGTTTTCTAACTGGTCTTGGCCCCCTTGTGGCTCACTGCCTTACTTTAGCATTAGAAATTTGTCTTAAATCTCATCTTTGTGCATATAGAAATATTGTGTAGTGTAGTCTTTGGCCATCTGCACCAGGAGCAACTGAGATACAGATTTTTGCCCCATGTAAGACCCCCCAAATCAGAGTTCGTTTTATCAATACTAACTTTTGAAAACCACTTCCATGTAATAAGGATACTATTGGTAATAATCTAATTTTTGCCTTAAGTGTATTCCCATTTTAGTAAAATCATTAATACTTTTACTTAAATAAAAATGAGTCAAATATACTTTATGATATAAGTTCAGATATGTGAAAAATCAGATAATATAAGTAATCCATGCAGTGTTACAGAAGAGAGAAAGAAGTCAAAAACCACAATCTTCTTTTCAAGACAGTGCCATAGACAAGGATCGATCAGTTCCTTCAGAAGAGAGTCACACAAATATGGAGTGAATTTTGGGAAAGAATTTTGTGAACCATGTCTTACCAAACCAGTTTGTTCATAAGAACAATTAATATAAGTAAGTTCAGCAATCGGTCTTGTACAGAAATGGAAGTACATGAGAAGTTCTGTTGTGTGTTTATGTTTGAGAAGTTAAGCAGTAGAAAAATGGCAGAGGTATAGGCATGTGGATGTTTATAAATCAAGGACCCACAACAACATTCACGGTGGGACAAAAGTAGATGTAGAGTTGTGAGTACATGACACAGTTTATTGTTGTCTTATTATTTATTAAATATATTGTTTTCTGTACAGACAACTGTGAACATACTTTTGCCCCACCCTCTATAGTCATATAAATTAGACCCTGGAAAGGCATACAATTACAGGGGAAAAAGACAAAAACGTAATTATTGGAGTAAGAGTAAAAAGTCAAAGAAGGACAGAACAACAGTTTTCAATGTTAAACTGTCTAATGGTGCTTTAATTCCTATCAGTAAACTGATTCTTTTTGTTTGTTTGTATTTTTAGCTTTTTTGTATATTTCATTGATCATGCTATTACACTTGTCTCATTTTTTTCTCCCCTTTTTCTTGTCTACCCTGCACCCCATCCCATCATCCCAATGTCAACATTTTCCCACCACCACTTTCCCCAGCCCCATCCATTCCCACCTCCCACCCTCAATCCTTCCCCCATTTAGCTTTGTCCATGGGTCCTTTATGCATGTTCCTTGGTGGCCCTTCCCCTCCTTTTCCCCTGTTATCCCCCTCGCTCCTCCCCTCTGGTTATTGTCAGTTGTTTTAAATTTCAATGTTGCTGGTTATATTTTGCTTGCTTGTTTATTTTGTTGATTGGATTCCACTTATAGGTGAGATCATATGGTATCTGTCTTTCACCTCCTGGCTTGTTTCACTTAACATAATGCTCTCCAGTTCCACCCATGCTGTTGCAAACGATAGTAGCTCCTTTCTTTCTGCTGTTTAGTATTCCATTGTGTAAATGTACCATAGTTTTTTGATCCACTCATTTACTATTGGGCACTTAGGTTGCTTCCAATTCTTGGCTATTATAGATTGTGCTGCTGTGAACACAAGGGTGCATAAGTTCTTTCAAATTGGTGTTTCAGGATTCTTAGGGTATAATCCTAGCAGTGGAATTGCTGGATCAAAAGATAATTCCATTTTTAGTTTTTTGAGGAAATTCCAAACTGTTTCCCACAGTGGCTGCCCCAGTCTGCATTCCCACCAACAGTGCACTAGGGCTCCCTTTCTCCACATCCTTGCCAGCACTTGTTGTTTGTTGATTTGTTTATGATGGCCATTCTGGCTGGTGGGAAGACTGCAAAGAGTTCAAACTGAGGGTAGTAGAAAACTCTTAGATGAAAGAGAAAAGAAGTCTCAGAGTCAGAATATTGGGTAAGGTTTCTCAAAGACAGTAGGACTTGTGCTGGTCTTTGAATTATTAGTGAAAGCAGGAAGAAGAATTTTGCAGTTGGTATGCACTGTAATGGGAATGGTGGCAGAGATTATATCATATTTTCAATGACAGTGTAATGGCATTTTAAGTGGAAATATAAAACGGAAGATAATCTAAACCTAATTTCAAAATTTTGCATTCTATCAACTATATATAAGGCTCCAACTTTTATAAATTATATTTTAGTACAAAAAATAACTATTATCAAAAGTATTCAAGAATTAGAAATGAATACTGAAATGAGGGTAGGTGAGTTTGCCTTACTTGAGTTACCTATTGCTGTGTAACAAACTTATACAAAATGTAATGACTTCAAACATCCATTTTAAATTTGGTCTTCTCCCTGAAGTCAGTTTTTCAGAATTTCTTGATAAGAGGAATTAAGGATGATTAACCATTTACTTTTCAAACACATCAAATCCTGGCTCTTTAATATTTTCTCTAAGTTTTGTTTTAAAACATAATTTTCTTATTTTATCTCTCTCTCTCTCTCTCTCTCTTTCTCTCATATTTTATTATGAGCAGCTACAGGATGTGAGTAGATGCTTTTCTACATTTTGGCTATGAATTTTTGCAACTATATCCATGAGTTTATTAGATACCATTTCTATCTTTCGTATAGCAATAACGGGATTGAATAATGTTGCTAAACATTTCACCAGCATCAACAAATGTCTCCTGTTCTCCAGCTCCCATTAACATCCTTCTTACCATACTTCAAATCTTCACCAATAGACTCGCAGAAGTCCTTAGAGCTTCTACCTATCAGCAAGTCCCCAAAGTAACATTTCCCAGACACCATGCTTGCAATACCACCAGGATGTTTATGTTTAGGAGTAGTATATATCATTTACATTTTAGTTTTACTATTGTTAATAATAGTAGAATTTAAAATGTGGAGGTGAGATTTTATAAACTATAGAAATTGTACTAGAGTTGTTGCTTGTACTTTGTTTCAATTTAAGAATGTTTTGATATCAACAGAAAAGTAAGAAATGTTTTTTAATTATATTTTATTGTTTATGTTACTACAGTTGCCCCAAATTTTCCCTCTTTGTTCCCCTCCACCCAGTCCCCTCCCTTAGGCAATCCCCACTCTGTTGTCCATGTCCTTGGGTCCTGCATATACAGAGTCCGGCACAAATGCTGTCCCTTTTTATTACAAAATCTTTTATTACAAAATCATAAGTATGTAATGCTGTAACATAACAATATCACACACAAGTATACCATGTGACATTGTTGGTGAAATGTTCAAATTAAAACTATAAATTATTACACCCATATTATTACCCTACCAACCACACTCAAGCAGGCGTGACTTCTGCCGGACCCTGTATATTCTTTATCTACTCGATTCCCTATGCTGTGCTTTATGTCCCCATGACGACTCTGTAACTACCAGTTTGTGCTTCTTAATCCCTTCGCATTTTCACCCATCCCATCAACCTGCCTCCTGGCAAACATTAAAACAATTCTCTGTATGTGTGATTCTGTTTCTGTCCTGTTTGTGCGTTTATTTATTTTTTTTAGATTTAATTGTTGAGAGATAGGTACTTATTGCCATTTTATTGTTCATATTTTTGAACAATATATGGGCTTCTTAAAGAAGCCCTTTTAACATTTTATATAATAATGGTTTGTTGATGATGAACTCCTTTAGCTTTTTCTTGTCTGTGAAACTTTTTATCTGTCCTTCGATTCTAAATAATAGCTTTGCTGGGTAGAGAAAACTGGGTTGTAGGCCCTTCTTTTCATTGCTTTTCATCACCTCCTCCCTGTAAGTCTCCGATGCCTTTCCATCTGCTGCCTTGGCACTGGAGCTCAGAGGGAGTGAGCCTGAGGAAGCCTGTGTGCAGGCACGATGAACATTTGAATCCTGTCCACTTTTTGTCTCAAGCCCTGACTTCAGTACCAAACATATATTGAGGATTTAATAGTAAATGAATTAATTTAAAAACGAACAATTTTTAGTGCATGGAAAGATCAAATTACTTTTTGGAAAGGCTGATCAATAAAATATGAAAAACTTATTCAAAAAATAAAGCTTAATTTTTTAAGTCATTGTTTGGTTCCTAAGGGTTAACGTTGCTTTACAACAAGTTAAAAGTCAGAAATACTTAATATTTTTTATGGAGCACATGGAATAGGGGAACAGAAAGGTGTATGTATCAAAGTAGTCAAAAATCCACCATAAACTTATGAATAATACTTAACAAGAGTAAACATACTGTTGAGTTATAGTCTTGATTCAACTTTCTAAGCTTTGAGGTTGACCTTTGGGAGAAGAAATGTGTTCTCTTCTCCTTTTTGCTACTAGGGAGAAAATGCTGGAATGAGCCATGTGTCTGGTCCACTATGATAGCATTTAAGCTCTCTGTTTTCAGTATGTGGAAAATATTTAATTATTCTATCCTTTATCTTACTACACTGGGCCATGCTTTGAGCACCCACTGCCATTAACTTTCCAGAGTGAATTTGACCTTTTGGTCGCTTGGCATTAAAGTGAGATTATGTGGTATAAAGGGCATACACCGACAATCAAGAGGCACAGCTCTTCCAACAGATCACTAACTCTGCGAATCATTCCGTATATGCTGTTTCTCTCATTTGCTTGCTTGTAAAAGGTATTTTCAAACAAGATGAGATTCCAAATTTATGGTTTTATGATTATGTTTGTTTATCTCTAATTTGGGATGCCTTCATATTCACTTTTGGTATTCAAAAAGACCTGAAACGCAAGACAGAAGAGTCACACCAAAATGAATCCCTTAGGAGTGATATTGAGAGTCAATAAAAATGATGTCTATGTAGATTATGGTATCATGAAGCCCATTCATCTTTTCTTTTGAAGAGTTCCAAAGGAGCAAAACATACTGAAAAATAAAAATAAAAACCATATATATATATGGTTTTTGAGATATATATATCTATATCTCAAATAAGGATTTTTATATGTATATAGATATCTTAAATAAAGACTCACTTCCCACCACAAGTGATAATTCTCTGCCTCAGACAGCTAGATGTCAATCCAGAATAAACGAATTATATTTCTGAGCATACCAGTAAAAAGAACAGAAAATAAATATATTGGGGGCATTATTTTGCTGCATTTTAGTACTTCAGAAACCTGTGCAAAACCTCTTCAAAATGGAATCACAGCTCTCTTTTTATAATGAGACCCATCTCTAAGAAATGCCATTTTCCTCCCTCTGTTCAAGAACTTATGATGAGTGCTTGATTATCAATCAAGTCAAATTAAAACCCTTTACCCTCACATTTTCAGCACCTTTTATGTTTAAACACAGTGTCTTTTCCTCCTATTCAAAACCCAGTTTTTTCTAGTTCCCTTTCCAAGTGATTCCTCCTTTTTCCTACCATTTCTTACCTATTTCCCACATGGGAACTATTAGTAAATCTATGGTAAGTAAGTAAAGTATTATATTACTATATAAAGTAATTAGTAGTTCTGACATTTTCAGTCTGTTGCAATGAATATTTTCTCAGAGTAAATCTAAGTTGGTTTGGCCCTATTTTGTCCTTTCCAGCCAAAAGCTGACAGGCGCTTATGGATAAATTCTTGGTCTCACCTACAGAATAGTACACATTTTGAAACAAAAAGAGCAATAAAATTGGCAATTCACTAAAATTACTGTCAATAAATGTAAATTTGTTTGACTTATCTTAAAATAAAAAGGATAACTACATTTTAATTTAGAAGACTTTTGTTCCACTCCAGCTTCAGCAATAACATTTAGAAAGGTTATTTAATTCTCTGAATCTCTGAGCTTGAATCTCTTTTAAAAAGTTCAAATTTTTAAAATCCCATGACTTGTTAGTTGTGTTATGTTTCTTTTAAATTTGCGTTGCTATGATTTTATAACACTGTGTGTTAATTAAGTTGGCTATATTAATGCCCCTAGGGGAGCAATTTTTTTAAATGGAGCACTTAAGTTTGTGAATATAATTTAATGAGATTTAAATTAAGCAAGGTAAGCATCTTTAACAAAAAGCCATTAAGGAGAATATGTAAGGTGGCAAATTTGCCTCTCTAAAACAATGTTTGTTTGCTAAGATACATTTAACAAATTAAGGAGGAGTAGATATAAATTACATACCTTTCGAAATGGGACATATTCCTAAACCAGATTTAAACTGTTCAAAGAGAATAAAGAATGATTATTTCCTCATGTATTTTAAAAGTGTAACAACATAAATGGGACATAAAAATCTAAAATAAGATATATTAAATGTGTAAGGATATTTTAAACAAATTTAAATATACAACAAAACTTTTACTGTGCATTTTAGTAGTATTAGAATATCAGTTGTCCTTCCTTGAGTGGCACAGGGCGATGTATGGCATTACTTTCAGTTTTGGTGACATTGCACATGTAAGATAACCAGCCATCTCCTGGAGCAGAGGGAGGCAGTGGAACTGGATTTAAATATCAGTTGAAACCAGGTGTTGGTTTTGCACTCTTGCTCAACTTACGTAACATTGTTGCACCTCAGTTTGCTCAACTCCATGTATAGTAATATCCAGCCTTCAGTAACTTCAGTAAGTTATTCTTCCAGGTGACCCCGCCGAATTTCAGCCTTTGCCGACTAGCTCTGGGTCATTTGGTGTTTCTGGGTTATGTAGTTCAGGTTCTTTATGCCAAATTGTGCCTGACTGGATGTGTCCTGAGGAATATAATGACACATTCTTTTAAGTGCCCTGTTTGAAGAACCCAGGAACATAGACTTGACCAAAGAAGATATTCTCTGTGATGTGGGGAATGGAGTTCAGAATTTGGTGTAATTTTCCCACAGTTGTAATTTGGTGTCAACATGGAGGGCTTGTGTGGAAAACTAAACCGGGTCCCTTAGCTTACCACTCTCCCGCCTTATACAGTCTACATCTTGAAGTACCCCCACATATTTTTTAGAAATACATTTCTATTAGGTATCTTACCAGATATCTTACCAGAAAATGGACGGCATAATTACCAACATGATTTTAGTAGTAAATAAATCACTACTAAATTGCACTCTCACCTATTTTCAGTTTTATTACATAAGATATTGTTTCCACTATTTAAAAAAAATTCAGTATATGATCCTTGCCTCTTTATCACTGATGCATCCCCAGTAAGATTCAAAGAAAATAAAACAAGGCAAATGAGGTTTATAAATATTATGATTTTCCTAATTGCAGGTCTATGTTTTCTTTAAGTTCGGCAACTTGGAAACTAGCACATATTAGGCACTCAATAAATATTCAGGGAATGATTTTGAAAATTATTTTGATAAAAATGGTCATTTTGAACAAAGTATTGTAATATACACCACTGCACCATTCTTTTTTTACTTGAATCATTGATGGAGTGAAAGAACCTGAAAAGGTGCTATTTTGCAAAGAAATAGCCATTTATAACTAGGAAACAAATACTCATCCATCTTACTGTCTTATCACCTTTTTTATGTTTTTAATATGTTACTGAAATTAACCTTAAAATTCCAGGAACAAATCTTTTCAGTCAATTATTATAAATTTGACCATATGGGCATTATTTCTGCAATCTCCATTTGAAATAGAAAAAAATGTCTTATGGGCATGTTTGATAAAACGTGCAGTATTTATTTGTTAAAGGTAAGGCAAAAATTCTACTTCAATAAATTTTTAAAATGTAAGTCAGTAGGTTAAATATTAATTTGAATGTTTATAATAATGGGGACTTCTGCTATTTAAGGAAGTCATTATTCCAATGTGTATTCAACAAGCATATTGATTAGCATTAATTCACTAGGAAAAAATCTCTGATCATTTTTAACATGTTTTTTCCTCTTTAACAGTTGCAGGAAGCTTGTCTTTTTTTTTTTTTTGTCAATTTAGCAACAAATTTGCAATTAATCATTTGCTGATTGCAATGAATGGTCTGTCAATAATATGCAACTTACATTACTAAAAAGGGTTATACTGAGCTTTATTGTTTTCTTTTTGTCTTGGGAATGCTTTGTCTAGCTATATTTCCTAGAATGGATTTTGAATAGTTGTTTTGAGGTACTGTATACCAGTTTTAAAGAGACACTACAGGTTGCTCTGAGGGTATTAATGAAGATATGCCCTAACTTTCTCTTGGCATTACAATATTTGGACATCTGTTCTGACTCCTTATATGTGAAATAAAACTCATACCAGATAGTAGAATAAATGAAGGGTTTCATTATCTTAAATGTCATAACATTTGTTTGAATTATCATGTGTAGATTTTAAATGCTGAAATTGTCATCTTGGTTTTGTTGCATCTATTTTGCTGTCCTTTCAAAAGACTATAAACCTGAAAAATTCTTTTTCTCCACTGCATTAATAATTTAAAAGAAATAATTTACAATTGTATGCAATAACAGTGAAATTGTTGTGGATGAGCTATATAGTCTGGTAATTTTTAAAAGCATAAATATTTTACTGAGGGAAACTTACCCTTTTAAAGCACAAAAGGTTTCTTGTTGTAATGGCAGTGTATTTAGTGACAAATGGTGCATTTTTCAAAAGCCATTTGTTGACTATTAGGATAGTTCTCTCTGTGTAATGGTATTATAGGTTCTTAGGTATCCCCTTAGTACATTCTTTTCCATCGTGTGTATCAGAAAGGGTTAGTCTCTGAATTCTGTGGTGCAACTAATTAGTGGTGACTACGTTTAGAGACCCACGGGTCAACCTAAAATATAAAAGGAATACATTTAGACTTTTTGCTTAAACAACAAAGACAAATAATTTGATTGTGATAGATATCAATAATATCGCCTAATTTGACTTAAACTATCCCTTAATATCACTGTCTTTCTCAAGAGGTTTATTTTTATTTATTTTTGTTTATTTGGTTTTAGTTTATATTTTTTCACCAGTCAGGTAAAGGTAACTGTTTATCATGAAGTCATATCACTCACATCCACCAGGCTTGCAAACACCGGTAGTACTAGATATTGATTTAGTGTCTGTATTTTCATTTCACATTAGGGCAAAAGAGCAGTGTATAATTTGACATACATAAAATGATTTAACTAAACCATGGAAGCAAAGTAGTACTTTACAAATGTATAATTTTGAATATCATAGGTGCTTTCCCTTTTACTCACTTTGCATATTCGATGTCAGAGAGTCAGTGATTTTTGCCTAGCAAAATATTTCAGTCCACGGTGGCTCATAATATTTTGTTTGCAAGACTAATTTAAGGTGGTTGTAATTCTTAAGTGAAAACCATTTTTATAAATGATCTCATTGGAAAAGAGATATGAATCAAAGTGTAGATTAAATTTATATTCCTATAGTAGCAAAAATTGAGCTGCTTTTTCTTTTTTACCTTTTTGGAATGGTGAGGTCCTCAATTATAACAGAAAAAAAGTCCATTAAAAGTATTAAATATAAATCTTTTCAAGCAGTTGGCACATTTGAATTAGACATCTGAACTTCAGTCATTTTATAAAATACTAAATGAAAATATTACATTACCATATAAAATGGTAAATACTAAATGAGCTAAAACTCTAAATTCGTGCAGTAGAAAATATATTCTTTTAAGGAAAACTTCCACAGGACAATACCCTTTAGTTATCTAGCTGTGCTAAGCAAAGGGATTTTATAATTTTGGTTGAAGAACACTTTCATATTTAAACCTTAAAAGCCCTTAAAAGACTGAAAGTAACATGTTGGTTACCAAAATAATGTGGAATTTTTTTGTCCATTATGTATCCTTATATCTCATTGGATTTTGACATTTGATTAAGATCACATTTCTGCTTAATTTTCTGATGTGTACATAGCCATGATGTGCAATTCTGTGATGATTTTTTTCTCAGAGTCAAAATAATATGTTTTTATTGGAGGTTTTTTTACAGCAAGTCCAGAATTCTAGAATATACCATTAATAGCCATTGATTTATCAAGGGTTACTGTCTCTTCTTTTATGTCTTCAAATAGCATTGGAGACATAAAACTCCATTTTTAACCCATAATTTATTTAAATAAATATACCTGAACATTTATTTTGTGCCTAATCTTAGAACTGTTTTGCTAAAACATTCATGGAAAACTATTTTATCAGAAATAGCAACACAGGCAAATATGCCTCTAAAAGAGTTTGCATAGGTCAAGCATTCAAAATAGATGCATTGAAAATGATTACATCTATATCACTGACATGGATATGTTTATCTTTTGCAAAATTTGACTGGTTAGTACTATTCATTACAACATACAAACAGTATAATTAAAGTATTTTTATTGTTTCAACTCTTCAAGTTTAGCTATTTTATTTTCATGTACCATAAATATGTAATTTTATTATGATTTTTCTTAATATTGAATGTGAAATATCAAAATGATTTAAACTTCTTAACCTTTGCTACTTTTTGAGGTGACAATTGTATTTTAATTTTCTTTTTTTTCTTTCTTTCTTTATTTTTGTTGTTCAAGTACAGTTGTCTCCATTTTTCCCCCACCACTACCTCCCCCGCCACGTTCAGTCATTACATGGGTTACTCAAAACAGTGTTGTGAATGTGAAATCATAATGGCATAATAGATTTAAATATTTACTATATGGAGACAGATGAATTGTGGGAGTAGAAATATACCACAACTATTTAAATATTTGCAAATCTTCAAATAGAGTCGTATAGGCAGCTAAATTTTGAATGGTAGAGTGGCCAGAAGGTGGAAGGCCTTAAAAGCTAAGCCTCAGCTTTGGAGTTCTGATGGCACTAAGTAATTATCACATTTAAATGAGTAATGGTACTTAGGATGAGTTGTATTATTGGTTATTATTAGAAGGAAAAACCATCTGGTGCACTCTTGCAGTAGTTTACATGGGATGTGATCAAACGTGGACTAAGACAAGGGCAATAGGAATGGAAAACGACAGACAGATTGACAAGACTGGTTGTTGACTCTATGGATGTGGGAGAAGAGAGAGAAATCAAAAGTGCCTTGACCTCTGAACCCAAGTAGCTAGGAGTAGGTAATGGGATCAGTGAGGGAAATAATTTTGAGATGAGGACCGACTGTGGATGAAAGGATGAGATTGAGTTTGAATTTTCAGCAGGACACCTGCATGGCAGTGTAAAGCATGGGTTTGCAAACATGGAGCTGCATATGGAGAGAGTAGTCAGAGCTGAAAATATTGAAAGAGATTCTATCAGAATAGCTGAAAGCTTTAAAAGAGTGTGAAACTGAAGATAGGGCTACTTTAGGACTACGAGTTTGGAAAAAGTGGTGGCCAGTGCTGAATGTTCCGGGGATCAAGGGAACAACCTTGAGAAAAGCTTTGGTATTCAGTCTTTTGGGACCATTTTCTCATGCTGTGAAATTTTTAACTACTTTGATCTTGCATTAAAACTATCAATAAAATAGGCCCCAGTATCACTCAACAAAGGTCTTCAACAAATACACGCCATATTTCTAAATGGCTATTTTGAAAAATTGCTGGACAAAACCAAAAATTATATCAGAGTTTCATATATTAAATTACTTTAATGAAGGGAATTTTCTTTTAGTTTTTCTGAACAGGGTCAATATATTACATGCCACTTCCAAGTGAACACTGTTTTTCATTGATTATATTGGGATGGCCAAGAAGTTCGCTTGTTTTTTCCCTGTAAGATGGCTTTAGTAGTGCTTAGTTGTTTTTACCTTCATTCAAAACAATTTTGTTACATTGTATAGTGGCAGCTGTCATATCAGATAAAATAAAACATCAAAATTGGTGAATTTTTATGTGCTCATTTTAATATTGAATATGAAAGAAAATAACATTTTTGGCATATTATGCTTTATTATTTCAAGAAAGGTAAAAATGCAACTGAAATGCAAAAAAAAAACAAAAAGATTTGTGCAGTGTATGGAGAAGGTGCTGTGACTGATCAAACCTGTCAAAAGTGGTTTGTGAAGTGTTGTCCTGGAGAGCTCTTGCTGGACCATGCTCCACTGCCGGGTAGACCATTTGAGGCTGTTAACATTTAAATCGAGACATTAATTGTGAACCATCAGCATTATACTGAAGTGTGAGATAGCTAACACACTCAAAATATCCAAATAAATAAAGTTGATTGGTGAAAATGAAAAATGTCTTTTATTTGACAGAAAAAAAATCTAACAGACTTTTTGGCCAACTCAATATTTAAAAGATAATACATGTAAGCATTTAAAAATATCATAACTTATGAAATCAGAAATCTGACACTTTTCTTATAACAAATTTCCAGTGACAAATTTTATATTAGCCAATCCAAATATAATGAAAAGGGAACAATTATCATTGATATAGAATATCTTCTCTACAGCAGGTACTAGTCTAACATTTTTACCAAACTATTTTTTTCTACTTATTTTATTCCTTACCATAACATCAGAGGGGGGAAAGAGGTTTCCTAGCATCCCATTGCTAGTAAGTGACAGAGAAAGGATTCTGATAAGGACTATTTGATTCCAAATTGCTAGTTTGTTTGCTTTTTTCCTATGAAATATTAAATGGTTTTTATTTAACCTATATCAAATAAGAACCAGGTTGACTGGAATAAGGAATTACTAAAATAGAAATTATTCTTCACCATATATAAACATTCTATAAATTTGTTGATATATTTCACTCACAATTTTAATCTAATTATTGATAATGATTGGCCATTTTCAAAAAGAAGATACGTTCTATAGAGAAAGGACTTTGTTAATATTATAGCAACATACCACACGAGTTTTTATTTGATATTCTAATCTTCTTCTTAATTTCTTTTAGTTAACACAGTGTCTCCTAATATTCTCTTTAACCATCAAGTTATTCCATTATTTGCTTAATTATTTGAAGTTATAGACACACGACATCAGATAATCATATAAGTACATGGATTCCCAAAATAATTTTAAATAGGCTTTTATTCAGGCTTTCAAAAGCATAGGCGATAACTGCACTCAACTGACGCGTTTGACCGTGTTCTTTGGTGCAGGCTATTGTCCGTTTATGTGCGTATGCGCTTTTAGAGATGACCTCTATTTGCGTCAAAGTCAAGGCGTACTAGAAATGTGAAGGTCCAAAACTGCACTTCTCATTGTAGAGACTATAACCCAAAAGACCATCGCATTTTCTACTTTTTTTATTTGAATATTGATAATACAGTTGTGGTCATTTAAACTTTGTGTGCACTTTTTAAAACGAGGCTTTAAATTTCAATATAAGGTTTTGTCATTTCTGTCGAACTTCCTATTCTTTTTTCTATCTCAGTTGGAGGCACCATATCAATCCAATCCCCCAAGCAAATACACCAATGAGTCATTTCTGACCTCCTTTCCTCTTACTACTCAATCAATCAATGCCCAATTAATCAAGGCCAGTATTTACCGAGTAATTATTTAATGAATAAGTATCTTCTTCTTCATACATACTACCATTCCTGTTCTTATTCAGCAGTTATTTTATATCTCCCCAATATTGAGCCTACCAACTAAATTATTTATACAGCATCCAAGTGATTGCTCCAAAATGCAAATAAGATGCCCTGTTCAAACCATTTCTGGTCTCTAGAATGAAGTTTCATCTCCCTAACATGATTACAGGCCTTTCCTTACTAGACCCACTTGTGTAGAGTTAGAAAAGAAGCATATGAGAGCACAATCCAAAGAAAAGCCATTACTAAAGGGACAGGTGGAGGAGGAGTCACTTGCCAAGTAAACAGACTGAATGGGAAACTGGGAAGAAAACAAGGGATTGGTCTGATCTAAGTTAAGGCAAGAGTGTATGTAGAGGTAAGGAGGGAGGAGAAAAGGAATAAAGGAAAGAAGGAAAAAAGGAAAAGAAATGAAGTAACAATTACCAGGAGGTTAAGGATGTAATTTTGTAATGGAGTGATAAATTACACTTCACAGTGCATTAGGCTGGGGAGTGAGAGTTAGTAGTTGGAGCAAAGAGAGAAATCATAGTCAATAATTTAAAGCACAGAAGTAGAAAAACCAACTGCAGTGTGTTAGAGAGTCAGAAGAAAGGAAGCTAGACACTAGTTAGGATTTTTAAGAAGTCTGGGTGAGACGCTAAGAGTAGAGTGCCAGGATTTGCAGGCACAAGAGGGTAAGGGGCTTTTGTCTATGTTATTGATACCTAAGAAATTTTAATGTTAAGGAAAATGTTCCCATACATAGAGAGAGGATGAAGTACAGAAAAGGAAGGATATAAATTTCTGATGAACTGTGGTTCCAAAGAAACTGAGAAGGAATAAGATCCAAACACTGGTCTGGGGAATGGTTTTAGGAGGGAGGAAGGGAACCTCCTTTGTAACAGGGAGACAGTATGTTTGGAAACAGTTATACTCATATGTTGTTTGATGGCAGGATGTTGGAAAGATCTTTTGGTTAATTCGTGGTATGTGTGGCTGGAAAGTTCTAATGTGTGTGTGCATGCATGTGTATGGAGGGGAAGAAGACAACTCTGTAAGTGTGAAAAGAGTGAGAATATCTAATATGTCCAAAAAGCCAAAATCTGTGAACACTATTGGGCAACTAACATAGAGGGTTTGAGCACATTCCAAACCCAAATTAGAACCCAATAAGATGCTGTCAATCATAGATCAAACTGGAAAGATATCAGATCTAGAACAACCATGGAAAACTGTAGTTTCAGCTCAGGGAATTGGCTCACATATTTGTCAAGAGGGGGTTTGATTAGCACTTCCAAAACCATAAAGTTATAAATACTTATTTCTATTTTAAAGATAATCTTATATTTCTTCTAGGGTATTTCATCATGAAAAACAAATGTTCAGAGAAGAAAGTTTTCACAGAACAACAGTTTTAAATAATTCAAAAATCATTTTTTAAAAAACAAAGTGCCCAAACCACTTATAAAGAAATAACCTCTGAAGTCCTGTTTTGGAGCAAAGTTAAATTTAAAGGATGACCCAGTTTTCATCTGTGTTCATATTTCCCTAGAACACCACGACTTATATTAACATCGTCAGTCCATGTTCAGTCTCTAGGATCTCTAAACTCTCAGTTTCAACAGATCTCACTTGTTTCTCTTCCATTATTTTGCTGTCTTTATCTTTTCTCTCTTTTTGTTGACACAGTCCCACAAGGCATGTCCCAGGTAAATAATATTCCCTTTCAGTAAATAGCCCTGTGGGGATTGTAATTTTATTTTTATTTCATTTCATTTTATTATTTTACTTGATTGTGGAAGGAACACTAACATGAAATCTACTCTCTTCACTAAATTTTAAGTGTGTTATATATTAATGATTATAGGTGTAATGTATAGGTCTCTAGACTTTATCCATCTTGTTAAACTGAACTTTTATGCCCTTTGATTAATAACTCCACATTTCCCCTCTCCTTAACCCCTGAAAGTCACCACTTCACTCTTTGATTCTATGAATTTGTCTATTTTTGATAGTGCTCTTCTCTTCACAATCAGCCAAAAATTTATCTGAGCTTTGCTTTTGCAACACACAGGAGTGAAAGAAAATAAGTGGGTAAACAGAGGAGGTAGAAGTTGTGTTCTAACGCAAATATAGTTGTATACTTTATGAAATTTAAGGGTTATATGTCTTAACTATTTGCCACTATAATAAATTTTTTATAGAACACACGGTACTGAATCATGGGTAACAACTGCTCAAAAAAGTCATGTGAATGATATTTTATTGTTTAAGATTTTGTTACTACTCTTGTTATGAACTTATCAGGAGTTCATGACCTGTAGAGGCATTGATTAAAGAAATGCTTCTAATATTTTTTACTTCTGTGCATCTGTGTAATCTGTACTACACTGATAAATATGATAACTGTATTTACTTATTTTCAAACAAGCCAAAAGGTGAGATACTTTCCCTTCCATAAAGATTAGTCCTTCACTTTTAGGTTGGAAAACCATGGCCAACTATGTTAAATAATACTGAAGCAATGTTTGCTATATTTTTTCATTGCTATTTATGGGTTTTCCCTCAGGAATTTCAACTGAAGCCGTCCTCTCTGCCCCAGACCGTAGCTCGGCCCTCAGTCCCCAGCAGGACTGCTCCCTCCTCCAGTGCAGTCATTCAGCCGGCTGAGGTGATGGTTCCTTTCTGTGCTGCCCCAGGGAGGATCCTAAGCCCCTTAGTAGTCTACCTGCAGCCTTGTTTGAGGGTCCTGAAAGCAGACTAACAGGGGCAGTTTTTCCTTATAGGTTTAATTTTTTTTAGATATTGAATAAATCTTAATTTGTATATTACATTAGAAGCAAAGTAATTTTATCTCTGAAGGTTTTGCAAATTCACTTACCAATATTATTCATTCATGAGGATGATGTCATAGCCCTTTATCCTATTTAAAGTACAAGTTTACTGATTTGGGACTTCTGTGGTCACTTTCTGTGATATTTTCTGTGACATTCGGGCACGAGGTTTTTTTCCTGGGGCATTTTGGACTCACGTTCTTCTAATTTAATTTAGATAAATTAGAAGTCTCTGATGATGGTCTCATTCTACTGATTTGCTGATTTTATTCTCTTTAACGACTATGATTACAGGATAGTAAATTTTTATTTATTCTTGGGAACAAAGAATAAGCACAAATGGCATTTATTATTTAATGAGATCCAATCAACATTTTGTTTTCTAACATCACCTAGCGAATTCATCATCATTTAAATGAAACCTACCATTATAGTGTGAGTAGAAGTATAGGCACAAGCAGCTTCTCCTGTTTTGCTGAATAGTATTAGTTTTTTAGGAAATTTGGGGTGCTAGTGGCATTAGTAGTAATTAATATTAGAATACCTTGTCCACAAGAATATCACCCAAATGAGCAGCAAGTGAAATATCCACATTGCTGGGCTAAATGAAGAAGTCAGAACCTGAGAGACGGAAGTCTAAAGCCCGCCGTCCTTCTGGCACGTGGCATAACCTCCAGAAAGTCCCAACAGACAGGTATTTTTTTCTAAAATAAAAATATTAATCTTCCCTCTTTCTGTCAAAGAAAGGGTCAAATATATATTTAGCAAAAATAATGAAGTCAAAATATGTACTTTGCCAGAGAAGCCTTTAGAAATCCCACAGCTCCATACAAAATGGAAGGTTTTGAAATTTTACCCATAAAGTAAAATAATTGAGTGAAATATTTTTCAGAAGTCATAATTACAGAATTTGCAGACTCTCTCTCTCTCTGTTTTCAGAGGAGTGAGCTGCTGGGAAGTGGTCTCCTGTGTTTCGGTTAAGACTGTGTTTAGCGGTGTGGGGCAATAACAGTTCAAGTCAGGGGCTTCTTTTTCGCTTCATAGGATGGCTAGTGGAAGTTCACAGTTAACGTGGCCATCAAGGTGTTTTAAAGGACTAGGTTCCATTTTTTTACCTTCTGCCAGTCTCTGCAGTGGCTTTTATCCTCACGTTTTCAAGTTAGCTGCTATATCTCTTAGAAATGACACCCACATTCCTGCAAGTATGGTGGTGCTGGAAAGGAATGTCTGGTTTACCACTCCTTTCCAAAGGGCCCAGGGAATTTAAGATCTGTTTGTCTGCTTGCTTGTTTGCTTACTTGCTTACTTGCTTGTTAGTTCAGTAGATGGCCGCCCACATGAAATGAGAGTTCTGTTGGTTAAATGTGAGGGAAATAGATATTAGGAAGGCAACAAGCAGCGTCTAACACAATTTTACCCAATTAAAACTAACATACCTTTGATAGGTATACAGTCCTAGAAACAATATTTCGTAGGAAAAAAAGGTGAAATCTTCCTCAAGCTCTTTCCTATGTGTATATTTAGAAGAGTAGAGAATGAAGACAGATAGGAAGGAGAAGACGGAGGGACAGGAGGGGAAGAGAGGACAGGTGTAGTGCAGTACTCCAGGGAATTTCTAATATAGGATGGAATAAAAAGAACTGATGGTGTCACTTTGAAATACAATATTGAGATCAACCAAACTCTTAGTATTAATTATTTTAAAAATATAAACAAGATAGTCATTTTGGAAATCATTTCTGTGATAAAGCTAAAGTCATTTTGGAAGCAATTCTTAATGGTGTTTTGAGAAAGTGGCCTACATGAATATAAACCACACATTCTGGTTTATGTTTTTATTAGTCCAATTTGATGCCTTACACTGAGTTGTACACACTTATGAACCTTCAGGTTTTTCTCTACAGTATTTACAGTTTATCCCATTTAAATCTATAAGATTTAAACACTCTAACTGCACCTTGTACCTGGTGTTTGGTGCATCACTGGCACTACTGACATTTGTTGACTTCATGAATATTTTGTAGAGAGCTTTACTTTCATACTTTCTCTGTGAAAATTATCCTAGTTCTACTTTTGGTTCTAATAAACAATTGACCTACCTGCTCCAGTGTTATCCTCTGTGGGACCCACCCCTGACCCCAGCCAAATACCTCATAGGCAGGTTTATTCCCACCCTGACCTTTCAGATGTCCTCCCTTTCCTTCTTACAGTCAGTACATAGAAATTATTTTCTTTTCTAAATCTCAGTTCCCCTCCTCCTTTGCATTCCTCTCCACCCTCAGTCCTACCTCTTTGGCTACTCTTCTTCCACCCCACCTCCCTCCAGCTTACTGTTTGCACTCATACTGTGTTGGTCTTCCCCAACCCAGTGTAACCACTGGCAGTACCACACTGGGTGTCGGCTTAGATTTATTTTGCCAATGCAATAATTGTGCCTAGTTCAAGATATTATGGGGATGCTATCACATTCCACCACATTGGCATTCAAAGGTGACAAGACCCTGTTGCAGATTTGCTGAAATTACACCAAAGCACTGAATACATCTGTGGCTTTTATCAGATTGAATGAGTATTCTAATGACCAAATTAACCTCAGACATGAATGTAATTGATGGATCCAACCTTTCTGTTAATGAAAAAAAAGATAGATTGATTGTTGAAAATATTAGATATTAATAAAATGCTTAGGGTTTCCAGAAACTAAAACAGAGTTAAGTATATAATTTACTGTGAAATAAACTATTGAAGATAGATGATGTTGACTCGATTTATTCTGAATTCAAAATCTCAGACAAGTTTAAAGATAGTAATAAATAAATATTTTATTATTTAAGTTCACATATTTTATTTTTTCAAATTGGAAAGGAAGGCTGCAAACTATGGGAAGAATTTTACTACAGAGAGATCAAAAATATTTAAAGAAGAACTTTGGAACTCTGCAACACTCAGTAGATACTGGCAGAATTATTAAAATATTCTAGGCCTGTGATCACCTTAGTTAACCTTTTTGTAAACATTTTCCAGTTAGGCGATACTTAAGGAAGTGGATTGATTTTATGTTAAGATGTCATCAATTTGTTCAGTGATGTTATTCCTAGACTAGTAGTTTTTATTTGCCTAGTACCCAACCGATGTAATAATAATAGCTTTATTTTTTTGTTTACTGTCAGGATTTATGATAAGGGATAAAGATCCTCACAAGAATGATACTGAATCAGTATTAACCTGAGAAGGTAGATACGGACTATTTCCATTTTTCAAATGAGGAAACAGCAGCATAGTTTACGGCACGGGAATGGCAGGATTGAAATTTGTCAGATTGCAAAGCATGTGCTCTTAATTACTACACTGCCTGGCTATGAGCAAGCCCCTGCCTCTCTTGTTTCAGTAAATGGCTCCGTCTTGTGTCCTCATGGCTTAAGATCATGTGCAGTGTTTGATTTCTCACGCCCTGGAGTCCTGGCCTGCTTTCCTGGACTCGGGTGCTGCCCTAGACCTAAATGTAAGAAGGGTGTTTACTTCTCTCTTGTCAGGTATGGAGAGAGTTATCTTCCCTTCATATTAATAGGTCTCCTCCACTGTAGACCCAAGTCGGGCGTTTTCAGAAAGGTCTGACTGTCTGAAAACTCTGAAGGGGAATGTCTAGGGTTTTTCTTTCCAGTCCTGCCCTGTAATAGTACAGTCCCTCTTGAGAAATTAAGGTTTACATTAGAGTTCGGGCAAGTTGTGTTTCACTGCTAGACTGATTTAATCACTGCATCACCAAAATGATGAAAATTTACATTAAAATATCACTCTACAGTTCTTTTTTTTTTTGTAAGAATTTTGATTTAAATATTTCTTTGCTACTTATGCACACACCTCTGTGTCTATATTATATAATTGCACACTTCATTATTTAGTTCTGACTTTAGGTGCTATAGACAGCTCCTGGTCTATTGATTAACTATTATTAATACTATTATGAATTAGGCTTTTATGTATTAAAATGTAACTAAAATGTCCTTTGATCTTTCCTTCTCTAATCAAAGTTAAATTGCTATACCAATCATTAAACCTTAGTCACCTATGGTGTAGTCCACATTGTTTATTTCATTTGAGATTTCTAGGCCTTCAAATTTAGGAAGTTTTAATTGAAAGAAGCACTTTGAGAGACATTTAGTATTTTTCATCCAGTAAAAACAAGTCATAAATTTGCTAAGTAGAAAGAAATTGGTATTTAAGGGAACCTTTTGCTCTGGCTGGTGTGGCGCAGGGAAATAAGCGCCAGCCTGTGAACCGAAAGGTCTCTGGTTCAGTTGCAGCCAGGGCACGTGCCACGGTTACAGGCCGGGTCCCTGGTTGGGGGCGCGCAAGAGGCAACTGATTTATGTTTCTCTCCCTCTCTTTCTCCCTCCCTTCCTCTCTTAAAATAAATAACTACAACCTTTTTCTAAAAGGGAAACATTTGATCATAGGTATCACACAGTTGTAGTAAGTGTATTGTAAGTCTATCATTCTTTCTACAACTTTGTTCACAAAGCTTAAGGTTCAGATGAAGAAACTTATAGAAGTTTTCTGGAGAGCTAAAACCATATGTTGTGTTTGACAAAGGTCAAGAGTGGGGTTTATGACCTAGGTTCTCTTCTTGACATGTCTGTCTAGACCCTGAGGTCAACTCTTTTTTCCAATAACACGAATTATTCTTCTTGATTTCTTGGTGACTTCTGTATGAAATATATAAACAATGGGAATTTTTAATAAGATTATATAAACAATGAGAATTTTTAATCTTTTAATAAGATTATAAGTAAAACCTTCTCATTTTACTACATAATTTTAGGTATGTTTTCTGTTGGGAATTGAAACTCAGACCAGTTATTTGTACATTTCATGTTACTTTTACCATAATTGCTTACAAGTTTAATAAGTTCTTATTTATAGGTGATGAAAATATAATATTTAAATCTCAATATTTATTTATCAGAAATAATTTTTCTAATATCTTTGGCTTTTTGGAATAAAATAGTAATCTAGGAAGCAACTATAATGAAATGTTTAGGAATAGTTATAATGATTAACTCAAAGTCTGTGTAAAAAAAAATCCTGAAATTCAAATTCTAAGTTTCCATTTCTTTTCAAAATATGAAAAGTGCAATCAGTGAAACAAGAAGAAACATCTAAGGACAGGCATGTTTTTACAGCAAGAAGTTAAAGTTAAGAGCTTGACATGATAGAAGACAAACGAATGAGAGATCCCAAGAACAGTGAAACATGCCAGGAAGTGGCAGCCCGAAGTCACTCAGTGTAGAGCAAACAGCCCCAGACCTTGAAGACGGCAGCTTGTCACTATCCAAGGTCTGTGATATTTAATAGGATGGCCCTAGCCATTAAGAGTACTTCAAGGTGATGCTGTATATCAATTTTAATGAGACAAGGAATTAAATTAAATCTACAGTTTTAATAAAATACTCTTTACCCCAAATTAGTAAATTTAAATTTAAAAATTTAGTGCCTTACATATAGTGGAAATATATTTATGTGGGATACATTATTCTTTGATAAAACCAGAACACCTTCTGTGTATATACTGTAATCTCAAAATAAATCTAAGCTTACAGGTGCTTTTAAATAAGAAAGGCAACTTTGGTTATATTTTCTGAAATAATAACTCCATTTCAGGCATTTTGCTTTCAAAATGAGAAAAATTAGTATTTATTTCCAGGTTCCAAGTAGTAACTTTTATTTAAGAAATTCAAAATTTTATACATACATTTATATGTGTGTACATTATACTTAATTATATTAACATTGTGGTGTCCACCTGGATTGTCAATTAATTTCCATGTATCTGGTGCCTATGCTTCTTAGCCTTCTGTGCTCTTACGGGAAATTTGCAATTCCGCTCTAAGCACTGAACCTTAAGGACTGAAATTCCTCACGCTGGATTGCTTCTGTTTGCCTCTCTGGGCCTTCTCTCCACTCTTGTTCACCCTGCTCTCGGCCTGGCAGTGTCCAATGCGGACATTAGATTCCTTTTTCCCCTCTTGCTTCTGATTGATTAGGCCAGTTGAAAGCCCCAGCAGAAGATGGGAGGGAGGAGTAGGGCTAGGATACTTGCATTCTTGGCATTCAATGGAAAGTCATTTGCAACTGGATACCTTTGTTGTCCCCCGAGGCCATTCTTTCAACATAGCTCTCTCCTGGGTCTAGTAACTGCTTCCTCACATTGTGCTGAAGGACTTAGGTGTAGTGACAGATTCCATTTAATTATACTGATATTCTGCATGATCCTATCTGTCCCTCCCCAAAAATTTTGATAGTCATTCGATAATCAACAAGAATAAACTTTCCTCCATTTAGGATAATGCCCATCCTCTGATTAGAGTGCGTCACCTGGGTTTGGATGGGATGATGATGATGTACCTCTTCGGTGTAAAGATGCCACATTCCCAAGGGTTTCCTCATGAATGACAGAGAGAGTCTGAAAATGCTAAGGTGGGAACAGGCCCCATCTCACATACAGCCTCAAATCTTACTTCCCTCTTCAACATGGCCACAGAGAAAGGCATGGTTCTCTCCAACTTCACTGAATAATCAGAGGGAAAAACTAAAATTTGAGAACAATAATTTAAACTGAATACAAACTATAGCTTTTCCAGAGGAAGTAATTTATAGAAATTTAATTTAAAGAAATTAAATAATTCATGAGAATTCTGATCAGAGTGAAGCCAGCTCTTGGCAAAAGTCTTGCTATTGAAAACTCTGCTTTTGAACCTGTGTCTACCATTCAGTGAATCCCATATCCTACCTTGGGAGTTAGCCTTAGTCTAACACCTGTCATGTTGCTTACAGTGATAGAACAAGCAAAGTATGACAGAAGGCTCTATTCCCAAGGAAATAAGTGTAAGGTAGAAAGGAGTTACCAATTCCAAGCAATATGAATCCTTAACTTGACCACATCTACAGACCGGGAAATAGGTTCTGATACCTTTAGAGACCATGATTCAGCCCACTACAGATTACTTCATAAAAATTGCTATTTTAACTTACGTAGAGAGAGAAAACCTAGACAGATCACAGGAAATACTTTTGCTATAATGTCATGTGCTTTGCCTCTTTGAATGAAGACATAGTTTATTATTCTAAAATAAATTTCTATCTGTGTATCTTTATATGTTACCTTTGAACCAGTAACAAACTATCTTAATTATTCTAGTTTTGTTACACTTATTCATACATGGTTGTGCTAGAGACACCTTCTCTGTTTATTTTACACTTTTTAAAAATCTCGATTGTTATTCGTAAAATTTATATTTTTAGGTAAAAATCAGTATCATTCTTATTCAAATTGCTCTTGCTTTGAATGCCTAGCCAAAATCTGTTGATATTAGAATTAGATCTGATTGATACCTACATTTTGAGACTATTGGAATATTTTATAATGGTGGGTCCTATCTTTTAAAAACAAGTTTTATTCCACTTAATTATGTTTTCTCATATGGTCCTTAGTAGGATCCAAAGTTCCCATGACATTAGGAGCACTATTCCATTTGCTTACAGAATACTCTCAAAATATCTTCTTCACAATACTTTAAAGTGGTATCAGTAGCCCCTTTTAAAGATAACAAAGCTGTGGCTTGCAATAAATAATTTATTCAAAGTTACTAGTCTTAAAAGTGAAACCTGTCTGAATTCATAACTTTTCCATTTTAGGGTGTGGAAGTGATGGTGATTTAATTTATGTTTTCTAAGAAGTGCAATACATCGAGACAGAATGGGCAAAATTTATATAAAAGAAAGCAACGACACTATTTTAGCTTTTTCTTCTTTGGTCTCCTTTTGCGGAATCCAAACATGGCTGCTGGATAAGTCTCAGCATTTGACAGTTCTCTTTCAAGCCCCTTGGGGTTATGCCAGAGAGAGGCCCCATGAGAATTTGGTCTGAATTCTCATCCAAATGAACACCTGCTGTCATTGTTCCTTATCAATCCTGTAGTCAGCAATGCCAACTTTCTTTTTGTGGTGGAACCCATTCAACACAAGGAAAAGGCATGCCAGTGTTCTTCAGTAGTTTTATTTTTTCCCTCTGTTTACTTCATGACCCATTGCTCGAGTATCTTGGAGGTAGAGCTAACATTAGGTTTGTCTTTGGCTATTCGGTATTCTGTGTTTCTCAGAGTTTGCTCAATTATAATCCAGTCTGCTCAAGTGGTATTCTTTTGATACTTTCTATCTCTCTCTCTCTCTCTGTCTCTCTCTCCCTCTCCCTCTGTCTCTATCTCTCTCCCTGCTTCTCTCTCTCCCTCTCTCTTTTTATCTTTTCATCATCTTTTGGAAAGGAAGGAATTTGTAATTGCAACAATATATGCTTGTAAGGAACTTGGGCTACACCATCTATTTTTAAAAGTCTCAGTTCTCTAAATTGGGAGAAACAAATAATTCAAGCAGAAGTAAATTCAATGATAATCTCACTATGGATAACTAATATTGACCATCCATTTTTAGTACTTGATCTGTATTTCTTTGCTTTTGTTTTACTGGGCTGCTGGATGTATGCTTTTAATTATGAAGTATTCTAAATTGATTTTGAGCCAGATTAGGGTTAAATTCAAAATAAATGTTTTTTTAAAAATTAATTAATGATCATGCTGCATAATGTATCAAAAAGCCTTGCTAAGATTTTTTCTATAATTTCATACCACAACAAGACAACTTTACATTCTAAAATAGAATATATTCATGACTTATTAGTGAGAATTTGTTTTTTAAAGAAATGAACAAACTCTGAACTGTGTTTTAGAACTATTGGACCAATAAAAGTGAGCCATCTTGATATTTCTTCTTAGCAAACCAGGAAGTTGACCTTGTATATATAATAAAGTTATATCTTAGAATAAAAAAAAAATTCTTTTTGGTAACTTAAAATAAATGCTGTTTTTATACATACCTATCTATACCTTTGTATTCCTTTCACTTGTGGATTAGTTCAATCACTCAGAATTTTTAGGGATTAAAGTGTACAGAAAAAATTGCATTTCTATCACAGCTCTATCTTGTAGGGAAAAACAACTCCCCGACATCTGCAGTGGGCATTGGTCCCTCTCCTGTGCCTCATGCTTTGTTATGCATGAATAAGCACATTAGCCTTTTCATTTCATTCATTAGACTTTTAATCCTTGATTAGTGTTTTCAAAATTCTCTCAAATGCACAGCTTCTTTATTTTCTTTGTGTTTGGTTTTTCTTTTTCATTTATCTCCACTCTGAAACAAAATTAACAGTTAATCACAACAATAGTGCCGTTTCTATTGAGATGACTGGTAAATATATTAGTTTCTCATTGGAGTGATTAATCATGTGTAGATGAAGAATGGGAAAATACCTCCTTCCTTGCAATAACAGAGGCTACTGTTTAAAGTCAGCAAGACTAGTTTGCTCTTGAAAAGCTTGAATCACACTATTCCAGCAATCTCCCCCACGTTAGTGTGATTCTGTCCCATAGAAACTCATAGAATGGATTTCCTGAAAGAAAGAAACATCCATTAGGATTCCGAACTCACGCATTTGGGGCCTTAGAGCCTAGTTACACTTGTCACCAATTCTCCAAAAGTAAATTTTTCTATTTGTTGTTTATTTTTTCATTAAGCAAGATAAGATACATGTGTCAGAGAGTTGCTGTGGAACAAGCAATAATTATACATCCAAAACACTCTTAACAACTTTGAAGTCATGTAATATACTTGCCTTTACTAGATATGCACCTCATACTGTCTTTTAACCATAATTAATATCAAGGACTGAGTTTTTCTACCTGATCATTTCTCCACCTAGATCATCCTTCCAGCTCTGCTGTAACAGCATTTTCAACTACTTTTTATTTAACATTTATGTTCATATGCTCTATCTTAAATATAATTTGAGCATGAGGCCAA
This sequence comes from Mormoops blainvillei, assembly GCA_004026545.1. NCBI lineage: Eukaryota > Metazoa > Chordata > Mammalia > Chiroptera > Mormoopidae > Mormoops > Mormoops blainvillei. The sequence goes on from PVJD01001836.1 coordinate 206,884, forward strand.
AATCAGTTATTAAAGGAGATATATGAATGAACAGAAGTCAATTCCTAGAAGTAAATATGACAAGTGACCAGTGATGAAATTGTGACATAAATCATGCTTGCACAGAATTTATGTCATTATACATTTTCCCCTAATTTCAGAACGTCTTCTTGGCAATGATATTGTTAAGAAAAAGTTGATTTGAAAACATTAACATTTTTTCTCCTTTAATCTTTTCTACAAGACGATAGGGTCATAAACTATCCTGTTTTTTTCTGTTTCTCTCCCTAGGATGCCTCCATTGCACATAGATTCCACATCATGCGAGAAAAGCACCCAGAGAAGTTCAACAGTAGGTAAGATAACAAGTGATGAAATTGTAATTATGGTTCCTGTTGATAAATTATGCCATAAAAAGGGTCACTATATGCTATAAAATACTCATACTTCGCATATTAACTGAATAAGCCTAGGTGTATAAGTATAAAAACAAAAGTATAAATAAATTCAAATTTTCCTCTTAGGTTTTATTGAGATTTTAATGGGAAATACAAAGTGGTCATCTCTAGTCCACGGCTATGTGCTGAAAAAAAAGAATAAGATATACTGAAGTCTTTACATGGCTAAGTAGGAGAATTTGATCATCCCAAATACCAAAGAAAAACACAAGACCCCGATGTGATAATGTTGACTAACTGTATCTTACCCAGATGCCATGTAAGGCCTCCAGTCATTATATTATCTGTCTATTATTGGCCTCAACTCAATGGAAAATAAGCCAGAGAAATATCAATCCTAATGAAGTGCTTTTCAACCTTTCTTCAAGGAAAAAAGCCTTGATGACCAAAATTAGTTTTGCCACTATAGCAACATGTGAACATGTTTCCCTCCAAAATGTAGACCTTGACCTTATTTCTGTTATTCAAGGAAATAAGGAAAATTTTGGCATTGTATCTTCCCCATTACTAGAAGGAAATATGTCTATGTCCTTCCTACTCCCCTGGAAAAAATGGGCCAAAGAAGTGAATCATCTTTTGCTTCAGTTATACCCATTTCTTCCGCTCATTCCATGAAGATACAAAATCATAACCAGACCTCTGTTCAAACCAAAAGATCTATGGCCTCTGTACTTGGCTAGATTTATGTTGTGTCATGACTGTTAGAGACACTTATTAGGCAACTGCCTGTGAAAATTATTATATTTATTTTAATATTGTCACATACTAGTATGTTGACATAATTTTTTCCACATAGGTTCATAAAAATAAATATTGTTAAAATGTATTTTCAAAATTGTTGTAGATTTTTCTTAAATCTAAGCTTTAGTGTACTACTTTATACAAGAATCACCGTATTAAATAGTTTAATGGTTAGCAAGATCCTTTCTGACTTTTTATTACATTTACCTGCTTAAATGTTTTAGCAAAACATATCAAAACTATTTCTAATACCTACCTTAGGTTTTGCCTTGAGTTCTTTCTTACACTACAAGTCATGAATCATGAAGTTATAGTTTTCTTTTTCTCTCATTGTTCAGATAGCTATTAAGTTTTGTTTTAAAGAAAATGCAAAAAGTGTACGTCTGTATATGTGTACACAAGGTCTTTAGAAGGATTAACAGAAATCTTTTAACTCTGGTTCCTTCCAGAAAAGGGAACTAAGTGGTTGGTGTAGATTGAAATTTTATTCTATATTTTTGTATATTGCTTGAATTTTGTGTCATGTGTATTGTGGATTTAAGTTGGAAGTATTCTAATTACAAATTTACACCTGTAATCTTTCTTTATATCTAGAAAAAAAAGATATTTCATTTTACAAGGTTTAATTTTATCTTATTAAATATATATAAATAAATCAATGTAACTGAAATTATTTAGCTTTTCAGTAGATTTTACTATTTAATAATACATTTTGAATGCCCTGGAAATGAACATATTTATTAATGTACATAAAACCATAGTAATGAATCAACTAACCTGTGCCTATTTAATGTCATTCTATAAAACATTCTTTTGTCAGTAATCATATTTTAAAATAAGTTGCAAGCAAAAAAATGCTGTTTGGAAAATTCAGCATGCAGTGTACCCCTTCAGGATTTTTACAATTTAATAGCCCATTAACAGCTTTAAGAAATTCACAGTGGAATAAAAGTTTAATGATGTTTAAAGCATTTTTGCTACAAACTTATTCAGCAAAGAGAAAGAGACAAAAAGAGAGAGAGAGAGAGAGAGATGGGAGAGGTGGAGGGAGAAAGGAGAATTAAAAGTATAGAGAGGTGTATCAATATATTTATGTGATTTTCAAAAACTGGACAGCCTACATGTAAGAATGCCAATGTTTTAGATCTTCCTTCATGTCAGATGCTAATGTATTTTGTTCTCTATAATAATTTTAATTCTTCTTAGTAATAAAGAAATGTTATTTGCATATCTACTTAATTTTTATTATCAATTTCAATACTAATTTATGACATTTCTCACCACCCAGTATGTGGTTAGATGTCATTTAAAACCATATGTTTGTACACACCAATGTGTTTATAAAATGTAAAACTATATCTTCTTTTGTAAATTTCAAAAACTGCAACTTCTTTTGTAAATTTCAGGCATGAGTAAATCTTGGTTACATAGTTTAAAGGGTATATTCATTTGGAACAGTAACAACAGAAAATGTCTTCAGATTGACACAAGTCCCATGTTTCTAGTGTCTGTTCAAAAATACCAGGTGTGTATCAGGTGCCCAATGTATCGCTGACCAACAATATTTTAAGATAACGATCAACCCTACGGTTACATACATTATCAAGTTAATGAAGCATATGCATTTTGATATAAACTTTTGGGGATTAAGTCTTTAGAATTAGAAGCATTTAAGTTATTCCTTAAACTAAAATGCAGGATATTTAAGATATGAAAATATTCTAACATATTTCTATGAGGAAGACATGCCAGATATAGTGCATAAGCAGCTTCATACTTATAAGGACAAGTTTTCAGATTTCAGCACTGAGACAGGTGCAGCCATAGCACACTTTTATATTTTCAAGAATTTGCAAGTGGATTTTTTTAAGTAGTCCTAATAACAGTGTTTCAGATCAGGTCTGCTGTCACAATAAATCATATGCCATTAATATTATCCTCTAGCATGCTCACCTTGAAATTCATTTATATTTTAAAGAACATGATGTTTCTAACATTATCTTAAGGGAATTAATTACCAAAATATATAGTTCTGCTCTCTGTGCTTCTTATGACATAAATTGAAAGAACTGGGGAAGATAATGATTTTTCCGGTGCTTAAGAGAGTGCTAGTTGAGAGGTTTATATCATATTCTTTTAGAAATTTCTATGTAAATCTAAGTTAATTGTGAAAAGGAATTATGCTGTTTAACTTTCTAAACTTTAAGATATTCTTCAATCAAACTTAATTTAAATAGGTATTTTTATTCTTTTAGATTACAAATAAAATAATCATTAAAGTATTTATCCCTCTATTTAAAACCCTTTAGTATATAATATTGATTTTTTAATTATTTATAAAATTTGACTATTAATACATACCATTATACTTACACTCTTATAATACACATATATCACACCTTTCCTGGTTCTATTTAGGTAGAGGAATTTAATTCTTGCTTTAAAAATATTAATATTAATAATTGTATACCCATTAAAACATGTATCTGTTAAAATGATAAGTATAAAGATTTATAATATTTTGGGGGAAATGCAAAACTATTTTATGCCATAAGTAAAATAATGACAGAGACTTACAAGTAAGAGGCAAAATAGAACTAGCTGTAAGAAAAGTATTGGTGGTCTGACAAAGATGTCTTAACACTGTGATCATAGCTTGTTTTCAAGGAACCAGTTCAAATTCTTAATATACAATTCTAGCAAACAATGGTGACCAGCAATACTCCACGAAGACACTATTACATGAAGTCCACACCAGTTATTTAAATGTCTCTGGCCTCTAACTCCCTGCATGAGATGACAATCCTTTTCTAGCCCCCACCCCAACCCTGGTGCAGAGGTGTGTATGTGCCTCATTTCTGTGCTGACTTCTGCTTTCTATGACAAAGTACACAACTAAAAAACTGAAATTGGTGTGTTACTTTAAATAAGGCAGTTTAACTCTAAATCAGCATAGTATGGTATCGGATATTTTAGAGGGTCTTGTTTCTCAAATGTGTGAAGAGAAGAAATAAAACTAAGCTGATACAGTACACTGATCATTTGATATGATTATATTAATAAATCCTAATTTTAAAAGAATCAATGCTTTCCAAGTTACCCAAGAAATTACTAGCATACATTAATTGAGAAAATTCCCTGTGCTTTAAAATTACACTCATTCTGTGGAGGTATTCTCGACTTTCTGACAGGAGGCTTTGTGAGATCATAGAATGAGGCTCTCTGTGATTTTAGTATCTTCACAGCACATGGAACATAATTAATACTCAATAGAGATTTACTAAATGTATTCACTAAATTATTTATTATTGAGTGGTTTTTTTGTCTTCCAGTCAAGCTCCTGAAGTTTGGATAGAATATTGCTCATCTGCTATTGGTTTGGTCCATTATTTACTCTACAGATATTTATAATTAGCCCCTTTTATATGATGAGCATCCAACTAGAACCGAAAAGGCATTTGAGGAAAATTTGGGGTTATATAGAAAACTTATATAGTGATAGGTTTGGTAGAAAAATGTAAATTAATAGAGAAGTCTATGTTGTAACATACATAGTGAAGGATAATCCCTGCGGCTCCCAAGTTAAGTTGACCATTGAGCCCTATAGGATGTATGTTGAGGTAAAGTTTGCTTATATATGCTCTGTGTTAGCTGAAGAAGAAACATTTATTTCTAGTTTCTGTTTGCAAGTTACTGACATTTTATTAGTATCATTCTATGCAAATCTCCTAAATACTATTTTCCTTCTTGATTTTGCCTTTCTCTTCCTGGGATTTGTGTTTTTGCTTTACATGAATTTGCATGTGTTTTATGCAAAAATTTTAAACACACAAAAATATACGCACACACCCACCATTTAGGATACCAAATAAAGAAACAAGATTTATGAAGTAACAGTAGTTAATTCAGAGATTTCCACAAAATCACATCTGAATAATGCTAGGTGGAGTGTTTTCCCATAAGGAAGGGTAATAAACTGTAACAAAGCAGTTTAAGAAAAAAAATTCTACTCATTATTACAGATTCTATGCCTATAGGTTTTCAGTAAATATTTGTGAAATTAAATCACTACAGTAAATTATTTCTTGTGCGTTAAACACTGAGAGCAAATATATATACGTATAATTACATTATATGTAAACTTACATGATTTTAACTAATTCATGTAAATGATTAATTTAAAGGAAAAACCAAAGATAAGCTTAGCCTGCAGTAAAAACTACTGTTTCTAAGAATCCCATCCCTAATTTACCTGGTGTTTTTGTGTTAAAAACATTGAGCCTCCTGTTCCCTTTGAGTTCAGGCCGCTCCCTTGAGCAGCATGTAGTCTCCGTAACAGGAGGCAGTTGTGCTCTGGGGACTGAGGGGATACACTAAACTAATTAGACAATGGACAGCTGACTTTGGGGAATGAGTCTGTGACATTGATCAGTGTCAATGACAAACATTTTTTTTTCTTTTGATGTTCAGGCATAATCCATAGGCTAGAATTCGGAATTGATTAGCTTTTGGTGGTTATATTTTTTAGAATAGATAAAGTTAGTGCCATTAAAATTAATTTGATATAAAGTTTACATACCTAATTTATAATATCTGGAGGCTTTAGAATTCATACTACCAATAATATAACAAAAGTGTTTTTCGTTCTTCTAGAATAAAATCAATTGATTATTGGTAGAAATTATCCCTGGGAACAACTTTGAGGACCCTTGTTATATCTCTTCGTTATACGACATATTAAGTATCAATTTAGTCTATCTTGAACTCTTTCCAAAGAGGTTAATCACCTCATTATAAGTAATTTTACCTAGAAGGTAATCCCCTGGCATGGCTAATTGGAATTAATTAGATGCTCTCCATTGCTTCTTGTTCTACCCAAGCATCAGTTGCTAATGTCTTTCTTCATATGCTTGTATTGAGCATTATTTTCTTAGTGAACATAATTAATTCTAAAATATTAACCTTAAATGGATACTCACTTCTTTTAAAGAAGGGGTTCCCTCACAAACATTTTTCTTTAAAGAGAAAAAATAATATCCTCACATATGCAGCATTTTCAAGTTTGTATTTTGTTTTGTGTTTCTCCATAACCAATGTTTCCACATTGGGGATTTTACTTAAGCAACCCTCATCTCCTATATACATGTTGATATGCACCAGCCCTAAACTATGATGGAAGTATTTTTTAATAGGTAAAATTTCTGAGGAGACTTAGAAATGACAAATTCTTGACTTATATGAATTTTATTCTAATTTTTTAGAAATCTCCTTCCCCCTAAAGCTTCTAGCAGAAAAAAAAAAAAAACAGAGATGCTATAACCTTATGGTCTTTATAATATTTTATTTGGCAAATGCTTATAAGGTATCAAAATTTGCTAAGATTTGCAAGATCTCCCACTTAAAAACTTTTAGTCACTGTAAGGATAAGGGTTCAATTTCTTCTCCTTTCTATTAACACTGTTGTCATATCATCTAAGCTCTTACTGACAGTTTCCTTGGGTTTATCAGTGTCCTCCTCTCCCTTCCAGGTTCTACTCACCCTTCAGTTTCAAAATAGGCATCACATAATTTCTCGGTTTTGGGATAGCAGCACTCCACTTCCACATCTCTCTCCTGTATTCTATTACTACATAACAAACTACTTGAAAGCGTAGCAGTATAACACAACAATTGTATTATGTGCATAGCTCCTGTGGGTCAGCAGTTCAAACAGGACAAAGCAGGGATGGCTCTTCTGTGCTTCCTTTCAACCGGTAAGGCTCAGCGGTTGGAAGTGATTTGACCTCTAAGCATGGAATCAGCTGGAGGTGTGGGTGCTCTCGTGTCTGGTGTTGGATGCTGGTTGTTGGTTGAGACCTGACTTGGACAGTATATTTGTCAAGGTTCTTTAGAGAAACGGAACCAGTTAGGCTCACATTGGAGTGGGTAATCTTTACTGAGTCCAGGCCAAATACTACTCTCATTCAAAAACACTCTAAAAGACATACCCAGAAATAATGTTTAATCTGGGCACCCTATAGCCACTCAACTTGTCACCTAAAACTAACCATAGACGTGCTTTCTCCATGTGGCCTGGGCTTTCTCACAGTGTGGTGGCCTAGGATAACTAGTCACCGACATGGCAGCTGAATCCTCCAAAAGCGAGTGTCCCAAGAAAACAATGAGAAACTGTTTGGCCTTCTTTTGACTTAGCCTTGGAAGTTGCATGGTTTCATGCTTGCTATGCTTTTATTGATTGAAGTGGTCAAAAGCTCACTCAGATTCAAAGGCAGGGGACACAGACACCACCTTTCAATCAGAGGACTTGCAACAATGCATAACACCAGGTTCTTGTTTTAAAGGAACTTAGAGTTTATTAGGAATAATATCACAACCTACAGTTATAATAAAGGATCCTATTTGCTTAGGAAAGACTCTTCCAAGTCATTAAGTTGTTTTTTATCACACAATATCACACAATGTTTGTTTTTGTTGTTGTTGTTGTTGTTTTAATCCTCAATGTAAGTCTACTCTATAACTATTGCTATTTTCATTTTACAGGGGTGGATACTCTCCACAGAACAATTCATAGTAGCAGAACGAAAGCTCATGCTTTTAAGATATATGAATGTGTGTGTGTACTCAGGAACAAACTGTGTTTCTAAAATATCTCCTTGTCTCTCCATGTTCTGCCCTTCTTTCCATGGCACGTACTCTCTGTGAGTTCTTGGGTCATAACTTCTGTTGGAGCTTTCAATTACCTTCTTTTACTTCTTTCTCGGGATCCTCTACATCTGGTAATATTAAAGTGGTCTTAATGCTGGCTGCATTTCACTGACACCAGCTCTTGCTAATCACTGACACTGACCTTAGGAACAATACATGGTCACCTATGTATTCACCATGCTAGGCCTGGGAGTAAGGGAGCCTACGATATGCTGAGAATTGGTGAGAGTGACAAATGGCATGCAGTATTTTATATATAGCCTTCTTTAGGTAGATTATATAAACAACATAAAATATGGCTTCATCACTATAGAAAGTGACCTTCACAACCCAACTCTGAATAAATTTTCTACACTTTCCCATTGTTCATTCATTTCATTATGGAAGCCAATCTAATCTAGATTCTCTTTCTGCTTAAGTACAAGAGATATCATTAAGGTCATAAAAGATTTCTGAGTCACTAAATTACACAGAATTACATATTATATATAGTGTGTATTTGAAAACACAAGTACGTATTTTGTATATAATGGTTTTTGACTTTTACAGAAATTGAATTTGTCAGTTACTCCTTCTAAAACTTGTCTTGGTCCACTAAACACACCATCGTAACTGCTTATACTAAATTTTGAGTTTTATTTATTGCTTCATCTGCTGTCTCTAACCTTAAGTAGTTAGCTACATATTAATCAAGAGAGCAAGTGGAATTAGACATTGAGTCTAACAAGCTGGGGAGCATAAGCCTGCTTGCCTAGGCAGGAAGCTATTGGATTTACAGACTCATTCACACACTCCAGGGGACTGCAGCTGAGGAGACTTAATCCCAAAAGCACAGGAAATCTTCCCAGGAGCACTGTTTTCCCTCCAGTAGAAGATTGTTGGGACATTTGGGGGAGGGGAGATCCTTGGCCACAGAGGCCTGCCAACCTGAGTAAGGAGCGTGGAAACATCAGAAGCTCACAAAACCTTGGGAAGTTGATCACTTATTTTGAAAAAGCTTCTGGTTATAACCCCAAGGGATCAAAGAGGAGCTTTCTCTCTTGCTGGGTTACCCACACTCACCTCCTTTATTGGTGTAGGAACACGTGACCATTGGGTCTAACAGCCAACTGGGTCCTGCAGCAGACTACATGGGCTTCAAAGGACTAAGCTTTAATGTGAGGCAGAAACTCTGAACACTGTCCTTTGTTTTGTCCTTGCTAAGAACACAGTTGGAATTTTTATAAGGCAGGACGGACAGAGATCAGACACCGGAAACTCAGAAACAGATTTCCACCCAAACAGATCTTACAACAGCTCCATACCTGCCATATGAGTCCATGAAATGCTTTTTTGACGACCCCATAAAAGAGCCTGGTTTCCACTGGCAGCATAACCAAGCCATAATTATTAGTAGTTCTCAGTTTTCTGAGATACGCTTTTTCTTCAGTTCACACTCTCTAATCTCTTGAAAGTTCTTTGATAGTGGTCTTTTTTAAAATGCTAACTTACCTTCCTTTATCAAAGCCATTAGTTTCTCAAATACTTAATAATTTATAAGGCCCTCCATGATCTGGCTCCTGGCATGACTTTTGACTTTTTTTCCTTTGTCCTCTGCTGTTTCTGCCCTTCCCTCCCTTTTAGATTGGCTGTTGCTCTTCATTAGAATGACATCCTGAGGGTAGTCCTCCCTTGTTCTGCCAAACTAGGTTATGCTCCCAAATCACTCTGTATTGCCTTTTGGAAAATTTTTAGAGGATTAATAATTTGAAATATTGTTTGATGTGTTTTTAATTCCTCGATTAACTGTCTAGTCCTTCCCCTTTTCAAACTATATACTTCCATGCAGGAAGGAAGTGATATCATAATTATCAGTTACTGAATAACCAGAGACTCAAAATTGATTTTAGAGACAAAAGTTCGAGAGTAGATTTAAAAGTTTTATAATCCTGGCTTGTGCATATCAAAAGTAGAGGCCTCAAGGGCTCAGGTTTGAGATTTGTATTATGATCATGATTCTGATATTACAGTCTATAAAGGGATCTGAAATGATTTTAAAAGATTTATTTAAAATATGTGTATTTTTATTCATAATCTTTTACTTTTTAAAATTTCGTGAAGCTGGTATGTGATATCATTAGTTACATTAGTTTCAGGTATACAGTATGGGGATTTGACATTGTTACATTTTACACTGTGCTCACTCCACTGATTCTAGTAATCACCTGTCACTGTGTTAACTTACGCGGTATTATTGACCACATTCCCCTTCACCTTTTACGCCCATCCCTTCATCCCCCGCCCCTCTAGCAACCTTCCCTTTGGACTCTGTTTCTATGAGTTTGTTCTTGTTGTTTTGGTTATTTATTTTATTTTTTTATGGTTCTACGTAGAAATAAAAGCTACAGTATTTGTATTTTTTATGTCCCCTCCTGGGAGTTTGGCAGTGAAGAGTTAAGTGCTTAGCCAAGAAATTTGTGTTAGAATTGGTAGGGCACAGGAAAGAATGACAAAATAACAATTGCACTAGGCCATGTAAACATTAAAAATAAAGGTCTTACTGATTTCTATTTTCAATGTTCTTTCTACTGCTATTATTTCTTATTTTTATTTTTTAATTATGATTATGATTTTTTCAGGCTCCCAAATCTTCAGCTTTATTTTTTAATACCGTTTTTATTGCATACCAAACCTAACAAATTTTTAAAATTATTTATGGTGAATAAAAGATATTTTTGTTTATACAAACACATTTATATGGCTTTTATTAAAGTCATAGGTATGAAGCCAGATGTTTATTTTGTTTGAAAGAGCTTTTTCAAAATTTGATTGATGTTTTCATTTCCAACTATTTTTTTCTGGTAAACTACATTTAACAAAACAGCGTACCACTTATGTGTACACTTCATGACATTAATTACATTCACATCGTTGTGCAGACCACTTTCACCATCCATCTTCAGAACATTTTTCTTTCCCAAACTAAATCTCTGGACCCATTAAATAACATCTTCTCTTTCTTCCCTCACCTCCTCCCAGCCCCTGGCAATGACCATTCTACTTTTTGTTTCTATGAATTTGACTGCTCTCTGTACCTCACAACAGTGGAACCATACAATATTTGTCCTTTGGCGACTGGCTTCTTTCACTGAGCATAGTGTCTTCAGGGTTAGTCCATGTCGTATCACGTCTCAGAAATTCCTTCCTTTTAAATGTGGTATATACATCAAAAATTTCATTGTATGTATATACCACAATTTGTTTATTCATTCAGGTGTTAATGGACATTTGGGTTGTTTTAACCTTTTGGCTGTTGTGCATAATTCTGCTATGAATATTGTTATATGCATAGTTATCCAAGTCGTAAGAGAGATTTTAAAGGTACTTTTGCACTTACTGAAAATGAACATTAAAAGGAGTTAAAAACTACATTACAACAATTTTATTCTATAAAAGATATTAGATAAGGCTTACTATACCTGTATCTTCAAATAATGAGGTAAATGTATATTCTCTGAATTTCATTTTTCCCCCGATCTCCTCTCTTTTCACCCTCTTTGTGTTTGGCCTACAACAGAAGAAGAAATATTTGGTCAACACTAATTTTTGTTCATAGTGTATGAGCCTCCATATTTTATTTTAGTATTTCTTTGACTTGTTGTGTTACATGTCATTAAAAGTTTTAAAACCTGGGTTTCTGCTTTGCTCTTTTCTGTAAATCTTTCTAAATGCTGATAGGAAACTGAGTATAAGTATTTAAAGAGCTTTATAACTAATCACCAACTAGGAGATTTACCCTATAACTGAAATATTTTTTGTATCTGCATCAAATATATATAATCTTAGGCAACTATTGACTCAAAGGAAATTAATCACTCCTCATTTTACGGCCTAATGTTCTCCTATTATAAGACTGCTCACTTATCATTTATTCAGTAAAGAATGAAATATTTACACATTTATATCTTTTCATTGTGAAAACCAAGTGATTAGGAATAAATTTTGAAAAAGGAAGAATACCTCCACGAGTTTACCACAAACACCCTTAATATTGTATCATTATTTCTTTACCGTTATTTTTAATGTGTGCCACAGGAAGTACTTATTACAGGTCTATAACATGAAAGTGCTTGGAAAATAAGTAAGGTTAATAATTAAATATCCTCCCTGCCCTTGACAAGCTTGCAGGTCAGTGGGAAAGACAAACCAAAATAAAATGTGGTAAAGACTATCACTGAAGTTAAGTGCAGAATGGAGTGCAAAGTGCTGCCAGGAGGAAGTGTTTATTTTTGTCTGAGATAAGGAGAGAAGTCATCCCCCCAAAAGTGTTCTCATACCCATGTCCAAGGCTCACAGCATCATCACCAAGTTTCTCCACTGAAAGTTACAGTTGTCACTTCTACTCGCAAACGGCTTAGTGGAGCAGCGACCATGAAAGACAAAAGCCCAGGAAAACGTGGTCTCCTGCGGGGGGTGCGGGCCATGCGTCCACCTGGGAGGCTCTGGTACACAGAGACAGAAAGGAAAATGCACCGTAGGGTTCAATCAGCAGTGTCTGTGAAAAGTTTAGTATATTATGGAAATGAGTGGGGCTTTTCATAGAATTTCGTTTTCCTAATTCATTTTCTCAGCTTTGGGAAATTGCTTACATCGAAATTTCTATGGTCCTCATGTTCTTTTGCACCTGTTTAATATATAAAAAATACTTACCAGTACTATCCAAAAAACCTGACATGTAATAAAACCCATTAGCACAATCAATCAGTGCCACATTTATCTGCTTTGTGAGTTTAAATCTTTATGTGTTCATTTATCTCTAAGCAGGGCACATGCCATTTATGCCACCCTTCTAATTTACTGATAAGTTTATTACTCTTTGCTATGACATAATTTGTTTTATTTTTACACATAGACATATTCAGGTCTTTACATGTATTTTTTATATATTTATTCTCATCTAGCATTATTTTTTCCTCATTTTCTTCTAGTTTTAAGGCATATTCATTTAGAAAGGTCACTTGGAATTTTGGTAATACCTTCTATTACCGTAGAAGGTAAGAAACATTCACACAGTATGATGCATGTAATCTGTGAGTTTATGAATATGAAATTCCTTTATATTCCTATTCAACTACTTTAATATTATTGGCTTTTTTACACTTTAAAGTACATGTTTTAACCTGTATTGTGTTCACCTAATTATATAAATCATATTTAAATGTCAAAACTAAATGAACCTTATATTGCATGAAGAAAAGAATGTAAAGTCTAATGAAAAGTTCCTGTTACTTTCTTTATATCTATTAACTTTGTCATTCTTTATTTGGAAAAGAAAAAAAGACTTCTGTTACCATATAAAATACTTGCACAAGTCAGTAGCCATCTTATTTTCATGGTGAAATCTTCCCACCTAGTGCTATAACAAATGTCATCACTAGTATTTCTTAAAGGTTGGACTATTCCAGGTACTCTACCACATGGCTTTCCTGGATTGTTTTCTATAACCCACACACAACGCAGGAGATGGTTACTATCATTATTCTCACTTTATATATTTCATATAACTGAGTTAGAATTATAAATAACTTGCCCTAATTTACATGTTTAACAAGATGCTAACCATTTTGTCAAGATAAAATTAAATACACATTTACTATCCAAATATTCTTACTGTTGAAAGTAGAAGGTGAATTTGTACCATTCCAGCCTCTTAGAATTTATGGTTTATTTGGGGAACGATACGCACAAGCACCTAGTACTGGGAGATTAATGCAGAAATCAAAGTATGATAAATATGAATGAAAATGAGAAAATAATGCTTCCAAGGTAGTGGTATAGTTGTGGTGCTAGGGAGGCTTTCTAGAAAACATAATATTTGAATATGGTTCTACAGTATGAACAGGTGCTTTACGAATGGGACTATGTAATCAAAGAAGAAATATCACATGTTGAGGTAAAGTAACATAAAACATATCGATGTGTTTTGGGAAGGATAAATAGTTCCAGGTGAGTAGATAATAGGTTGAAATGTGAGACACATGAGATTGAAGGGGATTTGTACATTCTACTCAGATCTCAAAGAACTTGGTAGTCCCATTGGAAACTTGTACTTTATCCCTTAGGTAATATGAAACCATCATAGGGCTTTCAACAAGGACATAAGACTCAGGAAATTAATTTTTAGGAGAAAAAGTTGTTTTACTGTTGCCCACCGTTTTCACTGATGTGGGTATGAATACGGCTGTGAAGGAAGTGGTGCGTGAGCGTGTGAGAAAAGGCAGAATGGCAGCAACACCAACCAGGAGGCGAGTGTAGGAAGAAGAGGTGGGTGTGGGACCAAGAGTACGAATCGGGTTCCGTGCTTGTTGCATGTGAGGTATCTGTGGGATATCCATGTCAGTTTTGCAGACAATAGATCATTTATTGGCCTGGAATTAGGGGGTATGTCTGGGATGGAGATGAGGAACCATTATAATAAAGAAGCCATTCTTGCTTCATCATCTGTAAAATGGAACATTGGTAAAATCCAGAGTAGTGGTAACTGAGTCATTTGACTAGGGTTGAGTAATTTGAGCCGTACTTGATATAGTAAACTGTAGTTATGATTTTTAAAGAGACTGGCTTAAAACAACTGATAAATTACATTTTTATAATTACACTAATATATAACTATGTTATTATTAATTACTAGTTTTCTCAGGCATTTATTTAAATTGTTTTGGTTTTTATTTACACTATCAGAAGCATTTATTATTTAGGCATAATTTCTTAAATTGTTTTCTTTTAGTTTTAGGATAAGCAATTTTAGAATATAACTTTATTGACTCTTACAAAAATCATTTTGTTAGAATGCCTAGAATTCATTTTAAAATCCAAATTCTTATATAAAGAAAGAAAGAAGCTGTAGGGTATCTAAGCAAAGCTTGTAGTCTTAAGTACAGAACTTTAAAGTAAAAGAATTTAGCCAGCAGAGGGCGCTGGCTCACACACACTCAGTCACCGCAGCAATCCTTGTGATCAAGAAAACAAGAGTCCTTTCTTAATAAGCACACTGGGAAAGTAATATTTTTGCTGAATGTTGTCTTAATGCCAGAACTTAGATATGTATACCAGTAGTCCTTCTCTTGTGGAAGTATGTATCTCTTCTAGTGAATTATAATGTGAGTTATATTTGAATGCCAGCCAGCAGACTTGAGAATCTATTATAAAATGCCAAAATCTAATCAGTCTATGGAAGAAGGTCAAAGGCTATCTGCATACCTTACTCTTGATGACTAATTTGATTATATTTGATGAATACGACCAGTTTTAATGTGCTGTGGAAGGTACTTTACTACAGTCAAACTAAAATTGTTGATACTTTTACTTAATTGTAGCATTACTAGCTAAATAAATGCCAGATTTTCTTAAACGATTTTCTAATTGGAATTGAGAGCATTTCAAGAAGAAATTCTTATTTTTAAACAAATTCTTAGATAATTAACTTTAGGAACAGTAGCATTACTGTGGTTCAGTACATAGATTATGTTATTTATAAGATTTTTTCCCACATACCTCTTTGGTTTTAGAACTATTTAATGATCTTGCCAAAAATATATAATTTTATATACAAGTAATACTATATTTCTTTTAAAAGTATTTAAATTAACCTCATATTTTACAATTATTTTCATTTTTTTATATTTCCTATTTAGATATGCAAATAAGGAAAACGTCTATTTTTAAAGTACATTCAAGCTCTTTAATGTATAAAAAATATTGGCAACTATATATTTTAGGCAATTACTTATTTTTAATAATGCAAGCTCTTTTCCATACCCTGTTTACTAGTATACCATGGTTTCTTGTTATTAAAACACATCATACTTTTTGAAGCTTGTGTACAATGAAATATATGATATACCTGTATAGTGTCTGAAATCTGTTTACATTTAAAGGATGATATGAAACATATTTGCTTCTTATGTTTTAAAGAGAAGTTAATGTAGTATTTCTACTTTATGATCCAGCACAGTGAAAATGTAATAACTGTTCAAAAACCTGTGGGAAGTTAATTTTAATGTAATAGTGTGAGTGGGTCCCGTTTCTTTTCTTCATTCTGTGAAGCTTTTAACAGTCTTATTTGCCAAGATGATTATTTAATAAAGTGACAAACTGTCCCACTGATAGGGTACATTAATTTGTCTCTAAAGCTGTTCCTTGTCCTTGATAAGAAGGTGATAATTAGGTTTTCAGATTAGAATAAAATAATCATGTCACTTATGTAGGTGCTTAAAATATATTTAATCCTTTACATAAACCTGAAACAATTAAAAGTTGTAAAATATTTTTCTCTGTGAACTTTTAGGTAAAGACAACTAATATGTGATGTTAATTTTAAGCTAGCTTGAGTCTCTGGAAGGTTAACAATTGGAAAAATAATATAAGAGTTGATTAACTTTTCAGGTAAAGCAATGGTATTACACTTTGTAGAACATTTACCTAATAAGATAGCACTCATTCATATCCTAATTTAATTTCATTCTTTGTCAATACGGAGTACAATTTAACCTTTGAAAAGTCACACTGAATCATTTTGTGCATGTACAATATATTAATAACCTCGATTTCTGATGTTGTTGAAAGCTCAACTATTGTTAGGTACTACAGATGATTACATTTCAATTTTAGCATATTACACAAAATTAACTAGATATCACATCTTAAGTAACTAGTTACTATGTAGTATTTGAATTTTCAACAATGAAAACACAATTTATTAAAACAAAACTAAGAGGTTTTGTTTTGTTTAAAGACTCTCTCACTGCCTCGGAGTCGATGATTGCACACTACCCTAAAGTTCTAAAGTCCAATCTTCTCTAGCTTTAAATAACCGAAGGTAATTTCCTCTTCTTGAAGTTTGCAGGGTATTAAAAACTTCCCTGAATCTATTTCCTGAACCCAAGTTGGAGAATGTTCAGTGCAACTTCATTTCAAATACCTTTATGCTCTGACTCAATTACTTTTAATAGAGTGGAGAATGTTTGGTGTAGCTTTGAGTGCACGGCATGAAAGTTTGGGTTTCAGTTAGAAAACATGTAAAATTAGTTCCTGTGGAAAGGTAATCTCTAGAGAAACAGAGTAACCAGAAAAACTTATTGAAGACCATTAAAGGTACTGCAAATGTTAGGCACTTTCTTTGCACATGTTAAACACGAGTTATGACATAATTGAAGTAATTGTAGGACGTTGGCAAGGTAAAATTAAAAGAGATTTTTGTTGATAATGCGCAAAAATTTCACATCAGTTTTTATTCATTCTGCAGTTATTTGTTTGATTAGCTTTTATGCAGCTATGAAAACCTAAGGCATTTTGTACAAAACGATTTTGACAAATGTTCATCATTCCACACCAGTAAAATGTGTTCTAATGTCATTCTGAATGTTCCAAGCTTTCTAGCACGTAAACAAGTAGAGAAACTCATACTGAAGTTAGTTTTGTGATTTTTAAGTTCACTATTCAAGTGATGCAAGCAAGTTTTCCCGGTCCTCATTAAGAAATATCAAGAATTCTAACCAGAATTTATATTTAAAAAATACATAGATTATTTGGAAGTTTGAAACTGATACTGAGTTTTATAGATAATTCAGGCATGTCATGATGTCCTACAAAGTGCATGAATCTTCTTTTCTCTGACTGAATTCTAATTCTACCTCTGCTGTTTACTGGCTCTGAAAACTTGGGTAAATTATTCAGAATTTAGCATCCTTCATTTCATTAGCTGTGACAACAGACTAGCAATTCCTAATTCCTAGGATTTGTTACAGGTTAAGTAAAATTGAATGATGAATATAATATAACTTATGTCCAGAATGTTCAGTCAAAATTATGGTCAAGAAGAAAGTACAGGTTTGACAGACACTTACAGAGGTGTCACCGAATTAAGTGGTTTCTTTAAAGGGGAGAGCATTTTCACATTATACTTCCTTCCCAAAAGGTGGAGAAAGATACCATTTCATTTCCTTTTCATCCCCCTCAGAATTTACTACCAACCCTTTCATTGACTCAAGTGCATGAGGAATATTGATGTCATAATTCTGGTGTTTAATAATTCTATGAAATTTAGGAAGGTAGGTCATAAATATTAAGCGGTTTGTGGAACACACATGGAAGTTTTCTTAATTCACTATTTAAGAGGTAATATGCATCTAATAATAGTATAATGTAATGCAAAAATTGTGTTAATAGTGAAAATAGCACAGACTTTGGATTAAGAAACCATATTATAAGTCCTTTTGTGGAACTTACCTCCTTTTTAAATTGAAATGATTTTGGTAAGACAACTCATGAGGTTATTGTGACTATCAAGTGCTGTAGTATTTGTTAAAACACAGAATACACAAGAATTGGATCAGAATGGTTTTCCAAAATTATGGTCAAGAAGAAAGTACAGATTTGATAGAGGCTTACAGAGGTGTCATAGAATTAAGTAGTTGCTTTAAATGGAAGAGCATTTTCACATTATACTTCCCTCCCAAAAGGCAGAGAAAGATATAAACACTTTCCAAAGTTGCATAACAAAATAGGTAAGGGTTTAGAAAATTATGACACACATGCTAATTCCAGTCTTCTGCTAGCTTTGTTTAAAAAATTTTTTTCATTGCAACACAGCCAAGTTTAATGATTTTCCTGCTGCCTATACCTGTGTTTGAACCACAAGGGCAAAGTTGAGTTTATGAGCTAGGCCATGTGATCCACTGTGCCTAAAATATTTACTATCTGGTCGTTACAGAAAAAGTTTACCTTCCTTCCCTCACAATAGATGAGAAACTAGAACTATGAGAAAAAATGTTCAAAAAAGTGTGGATAGATTTCAGAACCCATGACAATGGTGGAAACCTCAAGTTCTGAAATATAAGGTCCTTATGCAAGAGATATGATTGAGAAATACTGTGGGTCAGGAATTTAAATAAACTCCCACTCTTAGGTGCTGTGTGAATTTTGAGTAATTGTGGAGAAACTGATATTCTCTGCAGAATGTAATATATTTTAGTTTAAATCAATATGCACTACACAAGTAGTGAACTAAGACGATACGTGAAATAGAGACTTTTGAACAGACAGTCCTCTATCTGTGTCAGCTTTCCTTATTTGTTTGGTAGGAAAGGCAAGACATATCATGTGACTTTTGAACCGGCTATAGTGTTGATGCGCTCACATTCCGGAACCTTGCAGCTTAAATCCAAATCCAGGCTCTTTTGCTCTAGTTGGCTCTGTGTACCAGCAGATTATTCCTCTTTGTTCCTGAATTTTCTCCTCTGTAAAAAAGCACAGTAATAGCTCCTACCCTGTGGCATAAAGAGGAGTATGTAATACAATAAAGTTAATACAATAAAACTCAAAGAAAATGGCCTGGCCTGTAGTAATCACTATACGTGTAAGGCATTGCTATTTCTATTTCCATTCACATGCATATGCGAGGGGAGACCCAAAAAAACCTGGTATTATCTTCTGGAGGGTGGGTCCCTTGTAGTACAGGCTTTCCAGGTTGGCTGAGTGTTCTAGGAACCCACCTATATCAGTGTACCAGCTGGCGTTGTTGGGAGAGGCAGCTTTCGGATTCAGTGAATTTTTTTGAAGACTCTTGGAACATGTTTGCCCATTTCGTGGTGGTTGATTTATGAGCCCAAAATGACATGACCCCTATGCCCCACCCTTCCTATTCCCCTGATCTCACACCTAGCAACTTTTTTGTTTCCTTGAATGAAAAAAAATCCTCAAAGGGAACTGTTTTGCTGATGCAGAAGAAGTGAAACAAAAAATGGCAGAAGCACTAAAAGGCATCAAAGTTGACAAGTTCAAAAACTGTTTTGAGCAGTGGGAAAAAGACTCGATGTGTACATTGCATCAAATGCAGAGCACTTTGAAGGTGACTGAAATTTAAACATGTAAAGATAAATACACAATTTTTTTATAAATAAATTCCGTTTTTGGTCCCTCCTCATATTAGCTGTTTCATTTAATATACTGTCAATGATTTTCACTGCATAGTGTGAAATCAGTCGCATTTAATCTTTTCTTTTATTTTTTTTGTACTTATATGGCTCTGATTTAAATTTACCTTCATGTAGATGTGTCTGTTTGGACACATGGAAACTTATGAAAATTTCAGGCAACAACTTGTATTATAAAATATTTGCAAACAATATATTTGAATAATTATTCAAATATAAGATGCTACATAAATATTTTGGGCAGCCTTAATAAATTAAATTAAACATAAGTACTTCTTATTAAAGAACAAAATTGACAATGCTAGGGTCACGGTTTTTTTAAATTCCAAACAAGTTTGTTTTAAAATATATAGTTGAATAATTGGAGTTCATATGGTTCATAAGAGAATAAAGTTGTTCATAGATCCTAGGTAATTATCTGGTTGTTTGTGTACTAAGAAGATTTTTGACCCTGGTTATTGCTTAAATAATAAAATACATGTGCATGCAGATTTTCAGTTTAACATTCACTTTCATATGCATTATTTTATTTGATCTTGAGTAGTGTAAGCACAGAGATGTATGCCATACATGCTCTTTTCTTTTTGGCAGGAGTTATTAGAAGCATATTGATGGTGATAATTAATATTTTCTAAACAGTCATAAAACAGGTGTACCTTTCCAAATAAATCCAAATAAAATTTCAAAACAAACTTGTTCATTGATTACAAAAAACATTCAACAAATGAAGTAGGAATGGTCTTGAAAGGTTTCAGTTTAAGAATGTTGTTAGAAATATTCTGTTAAAGTTTTTTTAAAGGTAAATTTTTAAAAAAGATTTTATTGATCTATTTTTAGACAGAGGAGAAGGGAGGGAGAAAGGGAGAGGAACATCAATGTGTGGTTGCCTCTCACGCGCCCCCTACCCGGGAACCTGGCCTGCAATCGAGGCCTATGCTTGACTGGGAATTGAACCGGCGACCCTTCGGTTTTCAGGCTGGCACTCAATCCACTGAGCCACACTAGCCAGGGCTTATATCAAACTTTTAAAGATAATAATCTTGCATTATTCATTGCTTATCAAGCACCTAACACACAATTGGGCATTCAATATACTTTAAATAATATAAATTTTAAACTTATTTTGTTATTTTCAATGGCAGTTTAAATTGTCTCTGTTTGTATCCAAAAGTTTGTGGGATAGAATTAATGTTAAGGATAGCTAAGTTTATTTTACATCATTATATAAAAGTTACTAGTGTTGGCAATACCCACATTAAAAAAAACTGTGCAAGAGAGTGCTGCTCTTTAATTTCTCTAATTGAGCTCATTTTGTTCACAACTCATCATTCTCACTGATCTAATAAGCACTTGGTTTTATCAATGAAAGCACTTCACTTTTCTGAGTTAAAACGTTTTCTCTTTCATGTAACTACCCAATTTTTCCTTATCTATGTTTCTCTACTCACTGGCTTTGTCCTTCCTTTCCTGTGCATACAACAGGCATGTTACATGTCCTGTTAATGTAGGGGGAGCCTCTGCCTCGGCTCCAGTGTAGCAGAGGTCAGATGGTCCCTGGGCATCTTCCGCTGGTATCCACCATTTGGTGGGCATGTGACTGATAACCTGGTTTTGATGCCTCTGGACATCGTCTCATCCATTGCCTTCATTCTCGACGTCTTACACTCACCAACTACTTTTCCGGAACTTATGCCTCCTCCAAGTTCATCCTCTTGGCACTTTTGAGTCCACATTGTGGAGAAAGTCTCATAATCTTAAAGTTCTTTCTTTCATCATAATAAGGTCCATGTGGCCCTGTAAGAGCTGTTTGCAGATCTGCTTGACTGAACACCTTCTTCGGTCATCGCTACTTCACTACCCCCATGCCATATCAGGTGTAATTAGGAAAACACCATGTTTATTCCAAGTCACAGAGAGGGTCTCCCAAGGCCACTCCTGGGATTCCTTGATTGCCTGGCCCTGTGTGGGTATTTTTGTTTTCCATCTGATGGGTTGATCTGAAGAAAAAAAGGGACAACACTCAACATCTAATCTCTTGTCTTTCTATTGGCAACATTTTGACTCTCATCTTGCCACCCACCAACAGCAGGGCTTTGCCCTTCGATTTTGGCAAAAAGCCCCCGCTATATGTCTTTATTCTGTAGTGTCAGTGTATTCTTCTGTCCTTAGTGTTCTAGTAACCTTTCACCTGATCTGTAAATCCCTGCTGTGGAAATACAAAGAAAGGCCCTTTATCTTTCAGCCAGGTGTGGCTTTTGCAAAAGTCAAAAATGTATATCTTCAGTTTATTACATGGATTAAGCCATCCTGAAGAAGGTATGCATGTTGTTGACAAAATTGATAGGGGGGTCAAAGTCATTCAGGATTTTGTTGTTAAATCCAGCATGACAATGTGGATTTAATATCTCAAAAATAAAAGGAAATATTCTGTTATATGTATTTTGCATAATAATACAATGTCTTGCAGTATTAATTTTTTAGTCTGTAGAACAGTTTATCACAAGATCAGAATTAGTTGTTGTTACATAGAAAGTAATCTAGAGTGAACTTTAAAAATCACAAGTCCACTAATTTAAAAGCAATTTACTACATTGTTTACATAGTATAGTATGTTCATAAAGTATCCAATTAGATAGTTTCACTGAACATTCTCCCATGAGAATTTGGCACAAAATCCATATCAGAATAACTAACTGGGTTGGCTCAACGTTTTGATCCAAGAGTCACGCACAAATTAAATGTTAATTCTCTTACTCTTTTGAAGTTGATATTTCCTTAATCTGTCATGAAAGTAAAGATTGCAAGAATATGCTGTTACATTAAAGGAATGTTGATGTTTGAAGAGAGGTTAAATTCCACTAGAAGATATTTAGAAAATATCTTGTCTTATGGATTTTTTAATGGTAAAATATGTTAGCAAGGCTCAAGAAAGTGGATGTAGATATTATAGGCAACTGAAAGTAGTAGGTGGTTATTGTAGCTGGAACGCCTCCCAGAGCAGATGGTTTTTTGGGAGTTTTTGAAGGAGAAGAGCAAGGTGGCCTGCCTGGCGTATATTAATTGAGCGCCTGTTCCAAGTGTAGGGGGTGGTTGGGAGAATGCGTGATATCTTGAGTGGGCGAATGATACAAATAGTCATAACTTCAAAATAACCTGGAATTTACATCTCAGAAATCTTACAGACAATTCACAAAGACATAGTTTCATCTGCAAGGAATCAGTAAAATGCAAAGTTACACAAACAGAAAGTTAACACCTTGTAAAATACAACTTAGTCAACATGGTTAACCTTTTCACATTTAACACTTGGCTATTCTTCGTCAACAAAAAAAGTCATGATTTCCTAGTTAGGAGAAATTATGCTAAAACTACTTGTGAGTTTGTGTTTTAAAAGAACAGATTTTATCAAGCATTTAAAATATAGGATTATTAACACGTAATATTTTCTCTGTGTGTTTAGCATGCACAGATTCTGTGAGAAATGATATGATTTAATTTATGTGGTTATTACATTCAGCTTTCAGTTTTTCTCTCATAAGGACTCTTGAATCTGTCCCATCCATTCATTTCTTAGGGCCACCATTCTGCTAAAAATAACATTACCTCATGCTCATACTGCTAAAAATTCTCCTAATTGAAGTCCTTTCTGTATTTCCAGTTCTTTGAATACATCTATATGTTGCTCTCAGATTGATTTTCTTAAAAATTGATTTTGCTTATTCACTTGATAGTGTCATGTGTAAGAAAACAGAATTTGGAAGCAGATTTCCTACCTTTGAATCCCAGCCCTGTCACTTTCTAGTTGTGACCTTGGGCCACTTATCTTCTTAGCTGCTTAGCTCTCCAAATATAAATTACTTGGAAAATAAAATCCCTTTCCTTAGAAATGTGTTATGCAGTATAAATTAGTTACTACTTGCAAAATGTCATCAACAATGACAGGCACGTCGCAAAGATATTATAAGTGTTTATCAAAGGTCATGATCATGCTTCAGAAACTTCAGATCTCACAGTTGCATAACAGAAAGTTCAGAATTCTTGGTCAGACATTCAAGGTCTTCTCCACCATCTGCCTGCCACTTGTCAGCTTTAACCAACCTTGTTTCCAGAGGCAAGCATTCTACTCAATCAGTATTCCATCTCTTTTGTCCTTTCTTGCTTGCTTCTTTTTAACCTCCAACTTTCCTCAAACTAGGATGCTCATCAACATTTCAACCACACACTCACCTCCACCGCCAAATTATACATTAGGTGGTGCAGAACTTTTTGAGTCCCTCAATCCCACCTCCTGCATGATCTTTTCCTTGTTCACCTTCCTCCTAAACACCTTCCCCATCCAAATTCCTCCAACCCTAATAGCCTAAGCCACTTGTATAACAACATCATGTTGTTAAATTTTTGCAACCTTCAGAATATCTCTCCAACTAACTTGCTAAATTCTTAGAAAACCTAGCACCAGCACACGAAAGGGGCTCGGTAAGTGTATGGCTAATGAGCAGGTAAGTGAGTGCACGCATAAACCGGTGTATTAAAAAAGGGATTTATTTAAGGGGTTTGAAAAATCTAAAGTTCTTGAGATTTCAGCATCTCAAGAAAGCAAGTCTGTCAGATTTTAGGTAGTTCCATTGTAGCCAAGACCCCTCTAAAAATCAGGTAAATGGTCTACAGTTTCAATGAATGAACAAAGTTAGTGCTTCCTGAGCTAACCAAAGTCAAAGGAATGTTCTGACATGCATAGGAGCTTATTAACAGCTGATGGGTTACAACTGCCCCATAACCAGTGGGTGTGCTGTGACAAAAGCGGCCTGCTGTGTTGGCTAGCCATTGCCTGATTGTTAGCATAGGCCTGTTGGTATGTAGAAGGAGGGTTCTCAACGTACCAAACCTGAGATCTGTACCTTTAGTACCCAGTGACTGAGAAAACATAAAATGATACAAAATAACATAAATATAAAAATGCTTTAAAATGAGCACGTCTGATGATCTATTTCAAAAACCAATATCTTTGAAAATTATCAGTGAATGTAAATGCGAAACAGCGTTTCTTTTGTTATTTTTCTACATGTGTGAATTTATAGACTCACTGTAATATATTGATGTACTGTTCACTATCCACATGTTGGAAGGTACTAGAATAGAGTGTGGCATTAATGAGGTCAAACTTATGAGCTGATTTTAATGAGCCTCTGTGTGTCTTTCTATAAAACTCTTACCCAAGACCCTGGACCAGACAGTGAGCAAATAGTGAGCAAGCTGGATCCCAGAGAAATTCAAAGAGCTCTCAGAACATGTGGCATACGATGATGTTTTATCATATTTTGCTGAATATTATCCCAGCATTTGCCAATGTTTAGTTGAATTGTTTTTAAATTGCCGCTTTTGGTAACAGTCAATTTCTGGCTGGATGCCATGTGTTAAAATACTGTGTGGCGTGTGTAAAAGCTAAGAAAGCAAGTTTCTGTTAAAGCTAGACCTCTTTACCCTATTGTATCACTCTTAAGGAGTTAATTGAGCAATTGATTAAAAAAAAAATAAGTGAACCAATTTACCTAAGTTCTCAGGAAGGTTTAATAAGGATCTTAGAAGAGGATTTAAGGATGTGCAAATAACTATCCTAGAAAAGAACACATTCTGTTTGAATAGAACATTCGTTAAGTAGCTGCTTTTCAAAACACAAAAAGTTTGTACAGCTCTTGGGTCTACTATTAACAGGATTTTCTCCATGCCTTTTAGAGTATGATTTGACTTCAAAGAGAATTCTTTCGCAAAGTATGAGGAGACCCTATGTATTGACTAAACAAGAGATTGCAAGAAGTGTTTGAAGAAAATTTTGGTTGTTATGTGCATAAAAGTGAGACTAAACTGCCAAGGAAGTAAATAAAACATGACTTTTCCTCATGTTACAAATTATAGTGATTTAAATTTAACTTGCAAGTAAAACATGCCCCTGAACAATTCAGTATAGACATCTTCTTTTGTGAGGATATTGAATTTTAGGAAAATCCTTCTGCAAAAATAGTTGAATTTCACAGAATGCAGTACCAAAGTACCTGCTTTTGGAAGAATAAATAACATTGAAAATTTTTGGGAAAATAAATAGCATGGGTAGATATACTGGAAATATTCAAACCAAACACTTTAAAATCCTAGGTAAATAAGTGCATGGTTATGGTAAAATATAAGCTATCAGTGCCTGATTACCTTGCAAGTTAGAGAGAATTCCTCAGTGTCCAAAAAGAGGGGAGGAAACTGAAGAATTTAGTTTAACTGGAAGCAAAGCCACCTTGGGTATGTCTGTGGAATATCTGTTCTGCTGGGATAATAAGACAGAGTCCTTAGTTTATTCATTTTGGTGCTAGATGGTTATCTACGTACAAACCTTTACACTTGAAGTACTTTAAAATTAATGAGAATGGAAATGGGAGAAAACACTTCCCAAAAAGAAGAAATGACAGATACCTTTTTAGCCTAACCACAAAATCATATAAGAAAAATTCATGTTGAAGTAAAAATCACAGCAAGAACCTCATGCACGTTTGGGACTAGAACTTCTACTATCTTAGAAGTCTTAAAAAACCCAAGATAAGAATTTATTTTAAAGTAATTCTAGGTTGATATCACCTATGGTTACCTAGCAGAACCAAAAACAAATTCTACCTGGAGACATTCGCTCAGGACCCAGGACTTGTGTAATTCCCATCTGTAAAACCTGAAATAGCCCTGGTGAAAAAGAACTTAGAGTGGAAATTTAAAAAATGGATAAGAATATAAATTACTGTGATAAGAGGCAACAGCAACAAAACAAAGTAGATTTATACCAAAATAAAATATATAATATTAAAATTAGCAGATATTAAATATTTTTAATATTTTTAAAAGGCTAACAGTAAAAAATTCAAAACTTGAAAAGGCACTGACCATTTGGGACAACAAAATAAATCTAATGTCAAGCAATATAAAATATGATTATTAAAATTTGAAAAGAATCCTCCATGTAGCATTAATGAATATAACGGAATACAGCTGAAGAGTATGTTAGTGAAATGGAAGACAGAGCAACACATGAAGAGAAAATACTTTTTTCTTTTTTTTTATTGTTGTTCAAGTACAGTTGTCTCCATTTTCCTGCCACCACTTTCCCCCACCCCACCCACCCTCAATTGTAACCCCCTTTATCTTTGTCCATGGGTCCTTTATACATATTCTTTGACCACCCTTCCCCTTATTTCCCCCACTACCCTCCTCCCTCTTCCCCTCTGTTTACTGTCAGTTTGTTCTTTATTTCAGTGTCTCTGGTTATATTTTGCTTGCTTGTTTGTTTTGTTGATTAGGTTGCACTTATAGATGAGATCATATGGTATTTGCCTTTCACCATCTGGCTTATTTCACTTAGCATAATACTCTCCATTTCCATCCATGCTGTCATGGAGGTAGGAGCTCCTTCTTCCTTTCTACTGCATAGTATTCCATTGTGTAAATGTACCACAGTTTTAGAAAAAAACAAAGGATAAAAAAGTGTTAAGGAGAGAAGCAGTGATTGGATTTCATAAATAAATAATGAAAAGGTACAAGAGCTAATATTAGAAATGATAGTGAATAAAAATTTTGTAGAATTAACAAAGAACATAAATTCTGAATCCAGGAACTATAATAAAACTTAAGGAGGATAACAACACAAAAATAAATAAAAGTTCCAGATTCATCTTGGTAAAACTGGAGTATCAGAAAGAAAGAAGAGAACAGAACAGCAACAGAAATGTAACGAGAAGAAAGAAGGCTCTAATATACTGGAAATGCAAAACAAATAACTATTTAAAATATTTAAAAAAAACTTTAACAAACCTGATACATAATGATAAAAATGGGAAGTATTTCTTTGTGATTGAGGTATGATATAAAAAAATGCTCATAATCATTACATTTGTAGAATACTGTATGGATGTTATCACCAGGTTATCAAAAACATGAAATAAAATTAAAATTCATAATGATTGGAAAGGAAGGAACCAAAGGTCATTTATATGTCATTACCATGCTTATATAGAAAACAATAACTAGCCTATATTCAAATTATTAGAAATAATATGTCATCTGATATTTAATATATAGTTATAATTGAAAAAACCAAGAGAGTATATCCTATATGCAAATATGTCAGAAAACACAAATTACTTTGCACTATATCTAACAAAGTTGCACAAGACTTTCAAGGTCAAAAAAGATGCATTTATAGAAAACATTCAAGTAGAATTAAGTAAATGGAGAAAAAAACCTTATTTATTTGTAAGAAGACTAAGTACCATAAATGAATCAGTTCTTTTCAATTTCTAATTCTGTTCACAATTTTAAAATAGTATTTTTTAAAGGAATTGGACAAGGTCATCTTTAAAAATGTATGATATATATATGGCAAATTTTTAATCACAATCAAGAGAAAGTAGGAGAGTTTACCTTATCCAATATCAGCACTATAAAGGTACAATAATGTGAACTGTGGTGAAAACACAGAAAAATGCCACTAGAAAGGAGCACCTGGAAACATGTCCATGTGCAGGCATAGCATTGCAAATCACAGGAGAGATCATTAAAACTGTTTGCTGAGATTAGTTATCCATTTGGAAAGAAAGATTCATCTTGATCTCTTTCATACCATATACACACACACATAATTTTTACTGCACTGAAGATGTAAATGTAATAAACAAAATTTTAAAACATTTTAAAAGTTTTTTTTTAATGACTTCATAGTGCAATAAGCCAGTCAGAGAAAGACAAATACAGTATTTCATTCATATCAGAATCTGATGAACAAACTGAACCAATAAGCTAAATAGAGGCAGACTCATAGATAGATAGATAGAAAGATAGAAAGATAGATAGATAGATAGATAGATAGATAGATAGATAGATGATAGATAGATAGCAGGATAACAGCTAATGGGGTACGGGGAGGGAGTGGGGAGAGATTGAGCAAAAAAAGAAAACGGACTCATGGACTACAGTGCGGTGATTGTTGGGGTGGCCGGTATTAAGGGAATTAAATGGTAATGGAAAAATACAATAAAAGTAATAATTAAAAACTAAAATAAAATACATAAAATGAATAAAGATGATTTCATGAAAATTGGAATCTTCCTGTATATAAAACAACAGCAAAACAAAAGATAAACTGTCTCTAGAGAGAAGATAAGTGAAATGTCTATAATTAACAAAGGGTTATTATTTAGAATATGAAAAGGACTTCTGAGATATAAAGAGGAAAATGAGCCATTTTGTATTAAAATGGGCAAAAGATAAGGAGAAAGCAATTCTAAAAGGAAAAGTGGATGCTCAATAAAAACCGTAAAGCTATTCAACTTGTTTCCAAAAGGACAGAATAAATAAAAAACTGCCATTTCACATCTATCAAAAAATTAAAATTAAAAATCTGACAGTACTGAGTGCTAGCATCCATGAGGATCCTGGCTTATATAACTTAATAGAAATACTTCAAAAGCAACTTATCAACAGATCTAAATTTAATGACATGCATACGCTAAGACCCAGCACTTTCCTTCCTAGGTAAGTATTCTAGAGAAATTCCCATATACGTTTATCATGAGATTTGTTTAAGAATATCAAACACTATGTGCATCATTTATACTTGCAAAATGCATTGAAGTCAACCTACTATGCCATCAACAAG